>RXID01020793.1:0-14882 GCA_005019695.1 Trichopus zeylanicus subsp. travancoricus
TGTAGGCATTGGTTATCACATGGTGGCTATTGCACCTTCGATATTTTTTGCTGGGCATTCTTGATCGTGATTCTTGTGGTGAACTCTTATCTTTGACATTAGCAGTCCATCTACCAAAACATTGAGTTCATAAATTCATCCTGCCTTTCGTACCTTGATGTTGACTATTTATGTTAATACTTCAGCTTTTTTTTTTTGTGCTTTTTCTTGAGGTGCACTTCAACTGGAAATTTACATTCGTGTCTTTATCAGTGGGTTAATCTTGCTGAAGATGTTGTCCGACTATTTGGACATTAGTAAATGTTTGCCAGTCTTACCTCCTGAAGTAGGCCAATGTGTTGCTGAGATATTGAAACTTTTCAACACCAGAACTTGTCGGCTTGTTCTTGGTGCTGGCACAATGAAGGTAAACTGTTTAATGATTTTAAGTTCTTTTACAGAAAATGTTCTTGGTATTTCTGTAACGAAAATCAATCTATGTATTCATATGATTTGGTAACAAACATTATGATCGATAGTGTTGGATGGAAATTTAGCCTTCATTGATCGATAGTGGTTTCTGGTGAGTGACAAGACGTCAGCCTATGAAATTTAGCCCAGGGAACCTATTATTGTTGCCAATGTGCCTTTTTTCATTGCACCCTTCGTTTCTAGATTATTTCCTTTTCATCGGATTCTACCTGACTATCATGCCACTTCTTGTTTTTGTAACTTGGAGTGCACTAGTCAACTTTAGATGTTATTCTGAAACAGTTTTTGGAGTCGTCTTACAAGTTTTTTGCTTGTCAGTTCTGATAAAAGGGGATTAATTGTAGTGCTGATGAATTGCGAGAAAATACAGAAGCCTTGGTAGCTGCTTGTAATGCTGCACATCCAAGATGGGGGCTAAACTTCTTGGTGTTCACCATCTGTCTTCACCCTAAATTAAAGATTCAAGAATTTCTGAGTATCTATAACATTACCATGGCTTTTATAGTGGCTACTGAGAAGGCGGCTTCTTCTTCTTTGTGCTTATGTTTTATTAGTATCCTAAGCTTATACTAAATAAGGTTCATTTCAAAAGATTGGTGGCAGGTTAGGGTACAGTATCCGTGGATCTTTACAGCAGTCATAGTCATTCCTTCAAAATCAGCACAAATCGCGCGTAAGTTTGTTGTAACATGGTAATTTCTGTGACATGTTAACAATGACCTACATTTTGCTGAACCATGAGGGTTGTATTTTCAGATGACAAAGATTAAGGCAGTTCTTGACCGAGAGACATGGGTTTCAGACGTCCCTGAAGAATTTCAGTCCATTGTTGTGTCTTTTTCTTCATCCACAAATTGACACTGAGCATAAACAATCAAAGTTCATCATCACCTGATTATCAGAATCCCACTTCTCACCATTTTTCTGATGCAAATGAATCTGTTCTACCAGATCCAAATCATGTTGGGCAAGTTTCGACTGAGTCAGTAACTCTACCAGTTCAAGAAACAAAAGCTGAACTTGCACTTTCTGCCCGGAATGAGCATATCAACCAGAATCAACCTGCTAAATCTACTTCTCGAACTCTTGTACATGTAGGCATTGGTTATCACATGGTGGCTATTGCACCTTCGATATTTTTTGCTGGGCATTCTTGATCGTGATTCTTGTGGTGGACTCTTATCTTTGACATTAGCAGTCCATCTACCAAAACATTGAGTTCATAAATTCATCCTGCCTTTTGTACCTTGATGTTGACTATTTATGTTAATACTTCAGCTTTTTTTTTTTTTGTGCTTTTTCTTGAGGTGCACTTCAACTGGAAATTTACATTCGTGTCTTTATCAGTGGGTTAATCTTGCTGAAGATGTTGTCCGACTATTTGGACATTAGTAAATGTTTGCCAGTCTTACCTCCTGAAGTAGGCCAATGTGTTGCTGAGATATTGAAACTTTTCAACACCAGAACTTGTCGGCTTGTTCTTGGTGCTGGCACAATGAAGGTAAACTGTTTAATGATTTTAAGTTCTTTTACAGAAAATGTTCTTGGTATTTCTGTAACGAAAATCAATCTATGTATTCATATGATTTGGTAACAAACATTATGATCGATAGTGTTGGATGGAAATTTAGCCTTCATTGATCGATAGTGGTTTCTGGTGAGTGACAAGAGGTCAGCCTATGAAATTTAGCCCAGGGAACCTATTATTGTTGCCAATGTGCCTTTTTTCATTGCACCCTTCCTTTCTAGATTATTTCCTTTTCATCGGATTCTACCTGACTATCATGCCACTTCTTGTTTTTGTAACTTGGAGTGCACTAGTCAACTTTAGATGTTATTCTGAAACAGTTTTTGGAGTCGTCTTACAAGTTTTTTGCTTGTCAGTTCTGATAAAAGGGGATTAATTGTAGTGCTGATGAATTGCGAGAAAATACAGAAGCCTTGGTAGCTGCTTGTAATGCTGCACATCCAAGATGGGGGCTAAACTTCTTGGTGTTCACCATCTGTCTTCACCCTAAATTAAAGATTCAAGAATTTCTGAGTATCTATAACATTACCATGGCTTTTATAGTGGCTACTGAGAAGGCGGCTTCTTCTTCTTTGTGCTTATGTTTTATTAGTATCCTAAGCTTATACTAAATAAGGTTCATTTCAAAAGATTGGTGGCAGGTTAGGGTACAGTATCCGTGGATCTTTACAGCAGTCATAGTCATTCCTTCAAAATCAGCACAAATCGCGCGTAAGTTTGTTGTAACATGGTAATTTCTGTGACATGTTAACAATGACCTACATTTTGCTGAACCATGAGGGTTGTATTTTCAGATGACAAAGATTAAGGCAGTTCTTGACCGAGAGACATGGGTTTCAGACGTCCCTGAAGAATTTCAGTCCATTGTTGTGTCTTTTTCTTCATCCACAAATTGACACTGAGCATAAACAATCAAAGTTCATCATCACCTGATTATCAGAATCACACTTCTCACCATTTTTCTGATGCAAATGAATCTGTTCTACCAGATCCAAATCATGTTGGGCAAGTTTCGACTGAGTCAGTAACTCTACCAGTTCAAGAAACAAAAGCTGAACTTGCACTTTCAGCCCGGAATGAGCATATCAACCAGAATCAACCTGCTAAATCTACTTCTCGAACTCTTGTACATGTAGGCATTGGTTATCACATGGTGGCTATTGCACCTTCGATATTTTTTGCTGGGCATTCTTGATCGTGATTCTTGTACAGTGGTCACCGTCCTATGCACAGTAACCCTATACTAGAGTACAGACTACTACAGTGACAGCTGTCCTACAGTGACAGCTGTCTGTACGACTACAGTAGTTATAGTGACAGCTGTCTGTCAGCTACAGTGACAGCTGTCGGTACGGCTACAGTAGCTACAGTGAAGCTACAGTGTTTTATTCTCTTCACACCTTCCCTCCACGCTCCGCTTGCTAGTCGTGGCGGCTACTTGCTACTGGTACTAGGGCCTTTTCCTTTTGGATTTGCTGGGCTGTTGGGCTGGGTCGCCTGGAGACGTTGCCTCCACTGGTTTGCTGGCATCACTTTGCGTGGAGCCGGGTCTGTGGGGATAGCGTTTGCTGGTGTAGCTATGGTGTCGTCTGTAGCATCTGATATAGATGGTAGTGTTGCGCAGTGGCGGCGAGAGCGGTGATGCTGTCGGCGTGTTCGTCATTGCCGAGGTTGGTACTGGCAGGGTTCGACCGAATCAACCGAGGAGATGTAGTTGTTCTCAGATGGTGGTGAAGTATCTTCCTGCCGGCTTTTGTTGAGCTCCCGAGCCTGTTGCTTGTAATATGCTACCTTCCTTTGCAGCTTCTCGATCTCCTTTTCACACCATGTTATGTAGTGTTGCTGCTCTTGCAGCAACTTCTGGGAAGAACATGGTACAGGCGAGGCTGATGTAGTTGGCTCCTCCGTTTTATCATAGTGTGGCCCGCACAGGTTGCAGGTTGTAAATCTGCAATTGAGGCAATATGCCTCCATGGTCTGGTGTTGGTAATATGAACACCTCTCCTCCTCTTGTGGCAGAGGGTGATGTCCTACTTCGACTTCGTTCAAGGCAGAAGAAGCTTCTCCTTGCTGGGGCTGTATTGGGGAACTGGTGGACTCAGCAGGCTCCTCCTCATCATCGCCCCATCCGGTTGCTACTACAGGAAAATCGTAGTAAAAAGATGGAGGCGGGGAATAGTGTACGTAGTAGTCAAACCTGCCACTGGGTTCCCCTAAGGTATCCCATTCTCCGAGGGCATAGATGACTTCCTCATGTATAAGGGGGCTGAGAGAGTAGTGAAGGCTTTGAGTGTCCTCTCCTTCAGAGATGCTGAAGATTGCATCACTTTGTTCCTCCCCTTCCTTCACAGAGATGAGTTCATAATCTTCGGGAACGTTGAGCTGCTCGAAGATGGCAACTCTCTTCACGTTCCTCCTGTCATTCGGGCATTCTCTTGCAAAGTGCCCTTCATTACCGCAGAGGTAGCACTTGCACTGTTTGTTGCGTACCAAGTTCTTCCTCTTTTCTATCCGCACATGAGTGTCGTGCGGCTTCCCTTTGTATGTCTTCGCCTTTCTGACCCCGTACTTCTTCTCCTTGGTGTAGTAACCTGGGATCGGGATCTTACCGCAGAAAGAAAGGTCCTTGAGGGACCTTTTGAATGCAGCATCCTTGCATTCTTCTTCGAGAAATTTGTAGGCGAAGAGAATCCTCGGGATCGCACCTATGTTGGCTCCTGGGTGTTGTTGGTCAAAGGACGTCTTCATTATTCGGCCTAGTTCTCCCGGCATCTTCATCCAGAATTTTTCAGATAGTTCCGTGCTGATGAAGAGTCTTCCTGTTTTTGTTGCGAGCCTGAGATAGTCATTCATGTAAAGCAATATATCTTTTATATTTTCACATGAAAGACGTTCAAGATCCCGGTAAGCTTCATTTTGGGCAAGGGTTGACCCTTGCGTTGGATCTTCTAATGAAAATACCCTTCTCATTTGGGAGAGGATATTTTGAGTGCCAGCTCTTCCTTCTCCTGCAGCAATGGTGGCCTGGTACTCATTTCCGTACTGCATGCGCCATTGCACCCAAACGAGTCTTTCAGCCTCGCCTAGCAGGTTCTCGATGTACTCGATCTTGTCCCTCGTGTCAGTGAATCCTATGCCCGCAATGTGGTTCCTTGTAATGGCCTCCCATCTGGAAAATGCCTCATCAAAGAGGCCGAGCTACTCAGGAATCATGAACATAGCCCCGCTATTCTGCTGAGAAGAAGGCAGGGTCCACATTTCATTGTTGAAGCCTCTCTGGAACCTTCCTTGGCTTCGTTGTTCAAATGTGGGTGTCATCCGGGACGTTGAAGGGACTGTGTTTGTAGCTGGCGGGTAGCCCGGAGGACCCATTGCAGCATCTTCTGGTGGCATGTATGGACGGTGTGGAGATGCCGCCGAAGTTATTGTACTTGCGTACAATTGCTCAGTTAATTTTTTCAGTACCGGGTATTCCATCTCCGGCTCAGCTTCACATCCTGCAGCTATGATATTAATTATGGGAATAGTGCAGGTGTTACCTTCCTCATGCTGGAAGGGGTTGTCGTACACTTCCTCATCATCAGGGTATACGTCCCACTTTGTTGCTGGGGACGGGTAGTCCAGGTCTCCTTCTAGAAAGTCCTGGTTCAGAAGGCGATGGAAATAGCTTTCGTCATCGCTCTCTTCATCTTGTGCTGCTTCATCTATTAGGACGGCGAGTATATGAGTGGCTTTGAGCTCCTCCTCGTCGCTCTGGACTTCCTCATCTCGTTGGAGGTAACACGCCCTCCTGTGTGTTTCCACTGGCTTGTATCCTCCGAATCGGAGGGAGATACTCCCATCAAGGAGGCTCCTGCTGGTCACCTCTTCAGGTTGTGTTGGGGTAAGCACTTGGGTTGGTCGCACAACCCAGCTTCGTCCCTGTAGTGTTCCGACAGAGTACCTGCGTCCTGGGAGGGCATGTACGCCGTGGCTTGCCAAGTTGTCCACGACCCCTTGAATTTCGTAGGCGAAGCCAACGTTTGGAGTATTCGATAGCCGTCCGACCAGTCCCCTGGTGATGAGCAGATTGGATTCTCCATTCTGCCAGTTTTCATATCCTTTGGTCAGGATAGAGACTTGGAGATTTCTGTAAAAATCTCCAATGGTTAGCATTATGTCTGGTATGACATAAACTAACTGGCTGCCCTTAGCCAGATCGACCTCCATTGTGGCCAATATGGCCTTGTCTCCTGCCCACCGACCGTCTCGAAAGACAATCAGTGCTATTGTTCCGACCTCCTGTCGGTGTAGTGTTTGGATTCGAAGCTGCAGTACCCCAAGGTGTATGTACTGCATTCCGCTGCTTTGCAGCTGGTGGTAGCTCTCCTCTTGGATGAAGGAAAGGTCTACTTGGTTGTTGTTGACACACAAGATCGATTCCTCCGATCTGTGCGTGTACACCTTATGGTGTACATCATCCCTTCGGGAGTGGTAGAGAACCTCCGCAGGGACGATTGCAGCTCTCTCCTGCATCGACACTTTCAGCTGTACCTGTGGATCAAGTTGCTGCTCCAAGGTATGCTGTGGGGTGCTCCGCCCCATGAGGAACTGGCCCACCCTTCTTGTTGCTTGCTGGGCGGTGTGAAGGCGCCGATGAGTTCTCCTGTATCATCGAATCTGGTCTTCGAAGAGTGGAGACGATGTTGACGGTTGTTCCAAGGCCAACTGGATGTTCGGCCTTGACGTCATTCGCCTTCAAGCTTCTCCTGCTCCTCCTTGAGTATGTCGAAAGGGTTTTTGAAAACCCTTAGCCTTCCTTGGGCCTCCTGCGGCCTCTGGGTGATGCCGCTTTGCTCTAGCTGAAAAAGAAGCCTTTTTACCTGAGCAAGGTCTTCACAGATGTGTAAAGATAGTGCTAGACTATCCTTCTCTGGTTGCCGAAGTAGCCTGGTTGTTTCAAGTGCAAGTTCCCTGGCGTCTTGTTGTGTGAAAGTTCTACTGTCAAGTATGACAGTTGTCAAGTTCGTCAGAGAGTCTCTTAGTCCCGAGATCTCTCGTGTGATGTTCTGGCACAGTTCAAGTACTTGTTTAAAGTTCTTTAGGTGAACTTTTGATGACAGGCAAGTCTTGTCGTAGATTACAGTAAGATTATGTGCTAGCTGGTTTGTTGTAACTTTAGAAGTAAAAGCAAGGTCAAGGTATTCGAGATTAGAGGTTCGGGAATGCTCATACCATTCCTGAATAGATTTTTCCCATGCGTCAGACATATAAGCTTAATTCATAATTACCAAAACCATCCTAGAGATGAGTTCCAGATTAGGAATAGACTATACTGAGATCACACAGGCGTGCCCTTGGGCTTACAACAGGCCTCCTGCCTCAACTGCCAAGTTAGGGCCTGTTCTTTTTCTCAGTTCAGTCACCGCCTAATCCGCATAATACCATAAATGACGAGAATTCGTAATCAATGAACTCAACCCAAGTCTTAACACGGTAATACAGGATAGGAAATGGCAAGAACGAACCCTTACCTCATACTCTTAGCACCTTGACCTCGAAGGTTTTTACGCTGCCATATCTTTGACAAGCTCTGATACCATGCGTGTTTCCTTCGCCGGTTTTACGGGACTCCCGGCGAAAATCTGCGGAAGCTCGGCGCTCTTTTGCGGATTTCGAGTGGAGAACAACAAGAAATAAGAAAGAGATATGGAAAACTCTCAGATTCTTATTGCTCGTCTTTTGCGGATTTCGAGTGGAGAACAACAAGAAATAAGAAAGAGATTTGGAAAACTCTCAGATTCTTATTGCTCTTCTGGACAATCTACAGACTCTTTGGACATGCTTACAATGGGACTACCGCCCCCTTTATATAGAGGGCGGGCTGAGCTCATGACGTAAGCGCTTACATCATTCTGCTACAGTGTGCTACAGTGTGCTACAGTGTGCTACAGTGTGCTACAGTGTGCTACAGTGTGCTTACAGTGCGCTTACGTCCCTGAAGAATTTCAGTCCATTGTTGTGTCTTTTTCTTCATCCACAAATTGACACTGAGCATAAACAATCAAAGTTCATCATCACCTGATTATCAGAATCCCACTTCTCACCATTTTTCTGATGCAAATGAATCTGTTCTACCAGATCCAAATCATGTTGGGCAAGTTTCGACTGCGTCAGTAACTCTACCAGTTCAAGAAACAAAAGCTGAACTTGCACTTTCTGCCCGGAATGAGCATATCAACCAGAATCAACCTGCTAAATCTACTTCTCGAACTCTTGTACATGTAGGCATTGGTTATCACATGGTGGCTATTGCACCTTCGATCTTTTTTGCTGGGCATTCTTGATCGTGATTCTTGCGGTGGACTCTTATCTTTGACATTAGCAGTCCATCTACCAAAACATTGAGTTCATAAATTCATCCTGCCCTTTTTGTACCTTGATGTTGACTATTTATGTTAATACTTCAGCTTTTTATTTTTTTGTGCTTTTTCTTGAGGTGCACTTCAACTGGAAATTTACATTCGTGTCTTTTTCAGTGGGTTAATCTTGCTGAAGATGTTGTCCGACTATTTGGACATTAGTACATGTTTGCCAGTCTTACCTCCTGAAGTAGGCCAATGTGTTGCTGAGATATTGAAACTTTTCAACACCAGAACTTGTCGGCTTGTTCTTGGTGCTGGCACAATGAAGGTAAACTGTTTAATGATTTTAAGTTCTTTTACAGAAAATGTTCTTGGTATTTCTGTAATGAAAATCAATCTATGTATTCATATGATTTGGTAACAAACATTATGATCGATAGTGTTGGATGGAAATTTAGCCTTCATTGATCGATAGTGGTTTCTGGTGAGTGACAAGAGGTCAGCCTATGAAATTTAGCCCAGGGAACCTATTATTGTTGCCAATGTGCCATTTTTCATTGCACCCTTCCTTTCTAGATTATTTCCTTTTCATCGGATTCTACCTGACTATCATGCCACTTCTTGTTTTTGTACTTGGAGTGCACTAGTCAACTTTAGATGTTATTCTGAAACAGTTTTTGGAGTTGTCTTACAAGTTTTTTGCTTGTCAGTTCTGATAAAAGGGGATTAATTGTAGTGCTGATGAATTGCGAGAAAATACAGAAGCCTTGGTAGCTGCTTGTAATGCTGCACATCCAAGATGGGGGCTAAACTTCTTGGTGTTCACCATCTGTCTTCACCCTAAATTAAAGATTCAAGAATTTCTGAGTATCTATAACATTACCATGGCTTTTCTAGTGGCTACTGAGAAGGCGGCTTCTTCTTCTTTGTGCTTATGTTTATTAGTATCCTAAGCTTATACTAAATAAGGTTCATTTCAAAAGATTGGTGGCAGGTTAGGGTACAGTATCCGTGGATCTTTACAGCAGTCATAGTCATTCCTTCAAAATCAGCACAAATCGCGAGTAAGTTTGTTGTAACATGGTAATTTCTGTGACATGTTAACAATGACCTACATTTTGCTGAACCATGAGGGCTGTATTTTCAGATGACAAAGATTAAGGCAGTTCTTGACCGAGAGACATGGGTTTCAGACGTCCCTGAAGAATTTCAGTCCATTGTTGTGTCTTTTTCTTCATCCACAAATTGACACTGAGCATAAACAATCAAAGTTCATCATCACCTGATTATCAGAATCCCACTTCTCACCATTTTTCTGATGCAAATGAATCTGTTCTACCAGGTCCAAATCATGTTGGGCGAGTTTCGACTGAGTCAGTAACTCTACCAGTTCAAGAAACAAAAGCTGAACTTGCACTTTCTGCCCGGAATGAGCATATCAACCCGAATCAACCTGCTAAATCTACTTCTCGAACTCTTGTACATGTAGGCATTGGTTATCACATGGTGGCTATTGCACCTTCGATATTTTTTGCTGGGCATTCTTGATCGTGATTCTTGTGGTGGACTCTTATCTTTGACATTAGCCGTCCATCTACCAAAACATTGAGTTCATAAATTCATCCTGCCTTTTGTACCTTGATGTTGACTATTTATGTTAATACTTCAGCTTTTTTTTTTTTGTGCTTTTTCTTGAGGGGCACTTCAACTGGAAATTTACATTCGTGTCTTTATCAGTGGGTTAATCTTGCTGAAGATGTTGTCCGACTATTTGGACATTATTAAATGTTTGCCAGTCTTACGTCCTGAAGTAGGCCAATGTGTTGCTGAGATATTGAAACTTTTCAACACCAGAACTTGTCGGCTTGTTCTTGGTGCTGGCACAATGAAGGTAAACTGTTTAATGATTTTAAGCTCTTTTACAGAAACTGTTCTTGGTATTTCTGTAATGAAAATCAATCTATGTATTCATATGATTTGGTAACAAACATTATGATGGATAGTGTTGGATGGAAATTTAGCCTTCATTGATCGATAGTGGTTTCTGGTGAGTGACAAGATGTCAGCCTATGAAATTTAGCCCAGGGAACCTCTTATTGTTGCCAATGTGCCTTTTTTCATTGCACCCTTCATATCTAGATTATTTCCTTTTCATCGGATTCTACCTGACTATCATGCCACTTCTTGTTTTTGTAACTTGGAGTGCACTAGTCAACTTTAGATGTTATTCTGAAACAGTTTTTGGAGTCGTCTTACAAGTTTTTGCTTGTCAGTTCTGATAAAAGGGGATTAATTGTAGTGCTGATGAATTGCGAGAAAATACAGAAGCCTTGGTAGCTGCTTGTAATGCTGCTCATCCAAGATGGGCTAAACTTCTTGGTGTTCACCATCTTCTTCACCCTAAATTAAAGATTCAAGAATTTCTGAGTATCTATAACATTACCATGGCTTTTATAGTGGCTACTGAGAAGGCGGCTTCTTCTTCTTTGTGCTTATGTTTTATTAGTATCCTAAGCTTATACTAAATACGGTTCATTTCAAAAGATTGGTGGCAGGTTAGGGTACAGTATCCGTGGATCTTTACAGCAGTCATAGTCATTCCTTCAAAATCAGCACAAATCGCGAGTAAGTTTGTTGTAACATGGTAATTTCTGTGACATGTTAACAATGACCTACACTTTGCTGAACCATGAGGGTTGTATTTTCAGATGACAAAGATTAAGGCAGTTCTTGACCGAGAGACATGGGTTTCAGACGTCCCTGAAGAATTTCAGTCCATTGTTGTGTACACTGTAGCAAGTACACTGTAGTACTGTAGCGCACTGTAGCAGAATGACGTAAGCGCTTACGTCATGAGCTCAGCCCGCCCTCTATATAAAGGGGGCGGTAGTCCCATTGTAATATGTCAAGAACAAGTTTACATATCCAAAGAGTCTGTAGATTGTCCAGAAGAGCAATAAGAATCTGAGAGTTTTCCATATCTCTTTCTTATTTCTTGTTGTTCTCCACTCAAGAGCGCTGAGCTTCCGCGAGACAATCGCCGGGCGACCGTATAACCGGCTGGAGACGCGAATGGTATCAGAGCTTGTCAAAGATATGACAGCGTAAACACCTTCGAGGTCAAGGTGCTAAGAGTATGAGGTAAGGGTTCGTTCTTGCCATTTCCTGTCCTGTATTACCGTGTTAAGACTAGGGTTGAGTTCATCAATTACGAATTCTCGTCCTTTATGGTATTATGCGGATTAGGCGGTGACTGATCTGAGAAAAAGAACAGGCCCTAACTTGGCAGTTGAGGCAGGAGGCCTGTTGTAAGCCCAAGGGCACGCCTGTGTGATCTCAGTATAGTCTATTCCTAATCTGGAACTTATCTCTAGGATGGGTTTGGTAATTATGAATTAAGCTTATATGTCTGACGCATGGGAAAAATCTATTCAGGAATGGTATGAGCATTCCCGAACCTCTAATCTCGAATACCTTGACCTTGCTTTAACATCTAAAGTTACAACAAACCAGCTAGCACATAATCTTGCTGTAATCTACGACAAAACTTGCCTGTCATCAAAAGTTCACCTAAAGAACTTTAAACAAGTACTTGAACTGTGCCAAAACATCACACGAGAGGTCTCGGGACTAAGAGACTCTCTGACGAACTTGACAACTGTCATACTTGACAGTAGAACTTTCACACAACAAGACGCCAGGGAACTTGCACTTGAAACAACCAGGCTACTTCGACAACCAGAGAAGGATAGTCTAGCACTATCTTTACACATCAGCTGAAGACCTTGCTCAGGTAAAAAGGCTTCTTTTTCAGCTAGAGCAAAGCGGCATCACCCAGAGGCCGCAGGAGGCCCAAGGAAGCCTAAGGGTGTTCAAAAACCCTTTCGACATACTCAAGGAGGAGCAGGAGAAGCTTGAAGGCGAATGACGTCAAGGCCGAACATCCAGTTGGCCTTGGAACAACCGTCAACATCGTCTCCACTCTTCGAAGACCAGATTCGAGGATACAGGAGAACTCATCGGCGCCTTCACACCGCCCAGCAAGCAACAAGAAGGGTGGGCCAGTTCCTCATGGGGCGGAGCACCCCACAGCATACCTTGGAGCAGCAACTTGATCCACAGGTACAGCTGAAATTGTCGATGCAGGAGAGAGCTGCAATCGTCCCTGCGGAGGTTCTCTACCACTCCCGAAGGGATGATGTACACCATAAGGTGTACACGCACAGATCAGAGGAGTCGATCTTGTGTGTCAACAACAACCAAGTGGACCTTTCCTTCATCCAAGAGGAAAGCTACCACCAGCTGCAAAGGAGCGGAATGCAGTACATACACCTTGGGGTACTGCAGCTTCGAATCCAAACACTACACCGACAGGAGGTCGGAACAATAGCACTGATTGTCTTTCGAGACGGTCGGTGGGCAGGAGATAAGGCCATATTGGCCACAATGGAGGTCAATCTGGCTAAGGGCAGCCAGTTAGTTTATGTCATACCAGACATAATGCTAACTATTGGAGATTTTTACAGAAATCTCCAAGTCTCTATCCTGACCAAAGGATATGAAAACTGGCAGAATGGAGAATCCAATCTGCTCATCACCAGGGGACTGGTCGGACGACTGTCGAATACTCCAAACGTAGGCTTCGCCTACGAAGTTCAAGGGGTCGTGGACTACTTGGCAAGCCACGGCGTACATGCCCTCCCAGGACGCAGGTACTCTGCCGGAACACTACAGGGACGAATCTGGGTTGTGCGACCAACCCAAGTGCTTACCCCAACACAACCTGAAGAGGTGACCAGCAGGAGCCTCCTTGACGGGAGTATCTCCCTCCGATTCGGAGGATACAAGCCAGTGGAAACACACAGGAGGTCGTGTTACCTCCAACGAGATGAGGAAGTCCAGAGCGACGAGGAGGAGTTCAAAGCCACTCATATCCTCGCCGTCCTAATAGATGAAGCAGCACAAGATGAAGAGAGCGATGACGAAAGCTATTTTCATCGGCTTCTGAACAAGGACTTTCTAGAAGGAGACTTGGACTACCCGTCCCCAGCAACAAAGTGGGACGTATACCCTGATGACGAAGAAGTGTACGACAACCCCTTCCAGCATGAGGAAGGTAACACCTGCACTATTCCCATAATTAATATCATAGCTGCAGGATGTGAAGCTGAGCCGGAGATGGAATACCCGGTACTGAAAAAATTAACTGAGCAGTTGTACGCAAGTACAATGACTTCGGCGGCATCACCACACCGTCCATACATGCCGCCAGAAGATGCTGCAATGGGTCCTCCGGGATACTGACGTAGCAACAAGCGTGGTAGACGAGGAAAACACCGTTGCCTCTGTTAACTTACTCCTTGAATCCACAAGGAAGAGAGAAAATTCACTAAAGTAGAACTTTATTGAGAATAAAAGTTGTCCCCCGTCCATAGGACTAAAGGCCTATTTATACAAATACCAGACATCCAATTTGAGTAAGTTTCTGGCTTTCCAAGTCCTAAACTGAATATAACTCAGTTTAAACCCATTAATTGGGTTGGTAGAAGTTCTAAATAAGTTAACCTACGCAAATAAAATCCTAAATAAAGATTCATCCTTCCCAAGTCCTAAACTGAATAGGATTCAGTCCAAAATTGGTCTTGGGTTGGTGGAATCCGAGAATAAGACCTAAGACATCATAATAAAGAGAATTTTAAACATAGAAAGGTACTAAGTAAGGTAAATCCTAAGTTTAAATAGAAGAGTGAATCAAATCATTTGTCATGCCCCTTGACTTCTGAATTAGCTTCTTTTGATATTCTTGAACTCCTTTGGTTCGTATACACCTACGTAGTGTATCACCTTCTTGTAAAGAAAAACTCTTCCCTCGAGTTACTTTGTAGTAATGTGCACAGTCTTAAGGTGCATCATAGTTAGTCAAAACAATCTTGATGCATTAACAAGTGTTTGCGATAACCAATCCTTCGTTGACGAGGTCGATCTGACATAGGCCCTTGGTGTGGATCTGTCTCACGTATCTTCAGTGGCCCAATTTTCTTCTGTTTCAGTTTGTTGTAAGTTCCAGCTGGAAACCGTTCCTTCCTCAAGTGCACCATCACCAGATCTCCTTCTTGAAACTCTTTTGAACGTTTATGAGTGTCCGCTTTAATTTTGTATTTGGCATTGGATTCTTTTAATTTCTTCTTTACCTCAGTATGCACTTCAATAATTCTCTTCGCCATATTGTCTGCAGCTATACTTGTTCCTGGAAATTTGGGCAACACCACCAAATCCAGCGGGTGTTTTGGTGTTCTTCCATTGACAATTTCAAATGGCGATTTTCCCATGGACCTGTTCTTCATGTTATTGAAAGCAAATTCAGCTTGTGCGAGGGCATAGTCCCACTGCTTTGGTTTGTCTCTTGCAAGACACCGAATGATGTTTACAAGTGTTCGATTCACCACTTCAGTTTGTCCATCTGTTTGTGGATGATAATCACTACTAAATTGTAGAGACGTATCAAATCGCTTCCACAATGTCTTCCAAAAGTGACTTAG
>RXID01020794.1:0-11853 GCA_005019695.1 Trichopus zeylanicus subsp. travancoricus
CAAACTGAAACATAAGAAAATTGGACCACTGAAGATACTGAGAAAGATAAACAACAATGCCTATGTCATCGACCTCCCGAAGGATTTGGGGATCTCAAACACTTTTAATATTCAAGATTTTTTTGACTACTATGCGCCTGAGGACTGCACATTACGACAAAGTAACTCGAGGACGAGTTCTTTACAAGAAGGGGACACTGATGTAGGACACTCAAAGGAAGTTCAAGAATATCAAAAGAAGCTAATTCAGAAGTCAAGGGGCCATGACAAATGATTTGATTCACTCTTCTATTTAAACTTAGGATTTACCTTACGTAGTACCTTTCTATGTTTAAAATTCTCTTCATTATGATGTCTTAGGTCTTATTCTCGGATTCCACCAACCCAAGACCAATTTTGGACTGAATCCTATTCAGTTTAGGACTTGGGAAGGATGAATCTTTATTTAGGATTTTATTTTCGTAGGTTACTTATTTAGAACTTCTACCAACCCAATTAATGGGTTTAAACTGAGTTATATTCAGTTTAGGACTTGGAAAGCCAGAAACTTACTCAAATTGGATTTCTGGTATTTGTATAAATAGGCCTCTAGTCCTATGGACGGGGGACAACTTTTCTTCTCAATAAAGTTCTACTTTAGTTAATTTTCTCTCTTCCTTGTGGATTCAAGGAGTTCTTAACAGAGGCAACGGTGTTTTCCTCGTCTACCACGCTTGTTGCTACGTCACATTGGAAGGCAAGCAGTATTCTTCTGGTTCATTAACCCATCAAGAGTTCTTCTCCAAATATCATTTGCTGATTTGCACTCCATAATGTGTTCAAAGACATCATGTGAAACAGATTTCGTCAGCACAAACTCAGCCATGGCATTAGCCATCCTCTGTCATCTTGTAAGGTTGTGCATTCTCGGCTGTATTTGCTGAGGCCACCCAATCATTGCCGCCAACAATCTCCCACAAGTCTTCTCCAATAAGAAAAGAGTCCCTGCATGTCCTCCAAATTTTAGCATTGGAGAAGTTTAGTGACTCTATAACGAGTCCACCAACTCGATTGCCAAACTCCATCGTCCATAGGCGGAATGAACTTCTTCTCCAAGGAAAAGCTTCGAAGAATGCTCAACTTTATCCTTGAGGATCTAATACCATGTAAAGGAATATTAGATTTGATTTCTCAAGATAGTGTTACAGTTATCTACACTAGCCGAAGAACCAGATAACCATATATAATAAGAAAAACATGGAGGACAATACTAAACTTAATTTATAATTGATAATGATAGATCATATATGAATACATAATCAGGGATACTTTTACTATTACAACAAAGTTTATATTTATAATAGATTGTAGCAGGAAGTTATGAGAAGCTGGATAAAAGTAAGGGAAGTTGCTTTTTGCAATAACTTTTTATGGAAATAACTTCCTCTAGAAAACCTAACTAGAATTAATGCAAATAAGTCCAGAAAGTTCACTTTAATTATTTAACAGGAGAAGGAGCAGGAGGAGGAGGAGGAGGAGGAGGAGGAGGAGAAGAAGAACAAGAAGGAGAAGCAGAGGGAGAAGGAGAAGGAGAAGGGGAAGGAGAAGAAGGAGAAGGAGAAGCAGAAGGAGAAGCAGAAGCAGAAGGAGAAGCAGAAGGAGAAGGAGAAGGAGAAGCAGAAGCAGAAGGAGAAGAAGAAGGAGAAGGAGTAGGAGAAGGAGAAGGAGGAGAAGGAGAAGGAGAAGGAGAAGGAGAACGAGAAGGAGAAGCAGAAGGTGAAGCAGGAGGAGAAGGAGAAGCAGAAGGAGAAGGAGTAGGAGAAGGAAAAGGAGAAGGAGAAGGAGTAGGAGAAGGAAAAGGAGAAGGAGAAGGAAAAGGAGAAGGAGAAGGAGAAGAAGAAGGAGAAGAAGAAGGAGCATAAGAAGGAGAAGAAGAAGGAGAAGAAGAAGGAGCATAAGAAGGAGAAGAAGAAGGAGAAGCAAAAGGAGAAGTAGAAGGAGAAGGAGAAGGAGAAGGAGAAGGAGAAGGAGAAGTAGAAGGAGAAGAAGAAGGAGAAGGAGAAGCTGAAGGAAAAGAAGAAGGAGAAGGAGAAGCTGAAGGAAAATAAGAAGGAGAAGGAGAAGCAGAAGGAGAAGAAGAAGGAGAAGGAGAAGCTGAAGGAGAAGGAGAGGCAGAAGGAGAAGAAGAAGGAGAAGGAGAAGGAGAAGCAGAAGGAGAATGAGAAGCAGAAGGAGAAGGAGAAGGAGAAGGAGACGAAGAAGCAGAAGGAGAAGGAGATGGAGAAGGAGAAGCAGAAGGAGAGGGAGAAGGAGAAGGAGAAGAAGAAGCAGAAGGAGAAGGAGATGTGATGCAGCGGGAAGAGGGGGCATGAGGGGTCAGAGAAAGAGCGCCGTCTTCTCTTGATGCAGAGGGAGGAAGCACGAGAGATAGGGAGAAGATCACCGTCTTCACTTGATGCAGCGGGAGGAAGGCATGAGGAATAGGGAGAAGATCACCGTCTTCTCGCAATGATAGATCCGCTTGATGTAGCCGGAGGGAGCACAAGGGATAGGAAGAAGATCACCGTCTTCTCACCACGCTAGATCCTTGAATCCACAAGGAAGATAAAAAGGGAACAAACCCAAAATAAGAGAATATTATTGATAAAAAAGTCTTTTTTTTTTTGTTACAACCTTGGGCTGTATATATAGCCCTCTGATAAACTTAGAGTCCTACTTGGTATAGACTAAAAATAGGACTTAGACTCTACTAAGAATTCTACTTAACATATCTTAAATAAAGATATATAAATCCTATTCCTTATTGGGCTAGGATTGTTATTGACTCGGACTGATAAATAAATCCTAATTTTGATCAATATAAAATCCGAATTATCCAAAATAGTAAATAAGAGACTTGTAGGAATCGATCTCAGCTTTCTAACGGATAGTTATTTGCTGAATTTGGATCAATATCTTAGGAGATATGGCCTTTGGACTGTAGCTATACGAATCTTGACGGATCCTGATTGGAGTTGGAATTCAACTTGGACTGGATCTCTAATTTTACTGTGAAAAAAAGATGTAGTTGTCCTACATCAGACCCCTCCACTTGTAAAAGACTTGTCCTCAAGTCAAAGATTGGAGTCTCCGTTGGTGCAGTTGTGCTCCCCTTGAACTCTTTCCAACATAAAACTTGATGATGTAAACCAATAAGATTTTTTCGAGTAACATCTTCAGCACTTTGATTTCCTATTTTCCTTCGACACAACCACTTAAACTTTTGCAGGATTCCTTTTGACCTTATTTGAAATAAATTTTTTGTACACACCAACTTATGATTTGTTCTCATGCAATGAAAGTATTCTTCGCAAGTTTGCTGACAATTGCAACAATAATTTGGATATGCCATTGCAAATTTTGAATCTTGCATAGTGATAATTTCTGTAGAAATTTTCTCTAGTTGTTCAAGAGAGTTGGCTTTTGATGACTTCAAAGAATAATCTTGACTAGCACAGTCAATATTTTCACAAGTAGAAAACTCTTTCTTGCAGCCTTCAAGATTGTCAACTGATTCATATGAATTCTCATAGATAGTATCTTGAAAATTTTCTGTAACATCCAAATCTACTTTTGTATGATCTTCTAATTCATCAAAGAAAGAATCTTTGGGGCTCTCAATAAATTCTTCACTAGTTTGTTTGTCTTCCACACGATCCACAGCCTCTTCTTTGACTTGATAATTCAATACTAGAGGAAAGTTACTAAGATGTGGAATTAATACCTCATGGTTGTCTCCATTGATTTCCATGCCAGAAGCCTTTGGATGAGAGATCTGTTTTACCTGATTTTGATCCCCTTTTGAGAACTTTATATTGAATAGTTTAAGCATCTTCAGCCATGAGCGAATTTTTGGTTTGCCTTCACGTGTTCTTTGGACTTGAATTTGCTCCCACCAAGATGAAGCATAACCATCAAGCTTGTATTCAACAATTTTCACCTTCTTCTCTTCAGGAATCTCCATACACTTAAAGAATTTCTCAACTTTATCGATCCAAATAAATAAATTCTCATAGCCATGAAAGTATGGAATATTCACCTCACCATGGTTTTGGTTTTCCTGAATAGCTTCGTCTGTTGATCTCCCAGACATCGGACCGCGAGCCTCTTCGACGATCAATTGATGAACTTGGTTCTTAGTTTCAATCTGTTTCAAAGCTTCATACTTCCTAGTGATAGAAGCAAGAAAATTTTGTTTAATCAAATCTCGAATTTGATAATCTCCTAGATCACTGTCCATGGAGTTGTTGCCACCAACTACGATCGATGGAGTTGAGCTCAGGAACAATGTCGCTCTGATACCACTTGATGCAGCGGGAAGAGGGGGCACGAGGGGTCGGAGAAAGAGCGCCGTCTTCTCTTGATGTAGAGGAGGAAGCACGAGAGATAGGGAGAAGATCACCGTCTTCACTTGATGCAGCAGGAGGAAGGCAATTTTGGTTTTTCTCCTACTGCATTGGAATTACAACAACTAGAGATAAGAAGAGATATGGAAAACTTGCAGACTCTAATTGCTATAATGGAAGTTTATTGAGCTGAATTTTGATATCTACAATGGTGCTACCGCCCCCTTTATATAGAGGGCGGGCTGAGCTTATGACGTAAGCGCTTACGTCATAATGCTACAGTGCGCTACAGTGCTACAGTAGTGTACAGTGTACTTGCTACAGTGCGCACCGCCCTACGTACAGTTACCCTATACTAGAGTATAGAATGTTACAGTGACAGCTGTCATTCATCTACAGTGACCGCTGTCTGTACGTTTTACTGTAACTACAGTATTGCTACAGTGTTTATTCCTTGTCCCCCCCACCACGCTTCTTGTTGCTAGGGGCGAGCGGTAGGTTGTTGGTTCGTGAGATGGCGTCTTGGACTTGCTGGGTAGCCCTTCTGAGCTATTGATCGATCTGTGCTATGGCAGGATACCATGTAGCCCAGAACCGATCCCGAGCACTTAACTCCCTGCACGCTTGTAGCGTGAAGTTGTGGATTATGCAGAGTCGTTGTAGGTTGGTGATGGCAGCGGCCGCTGTTGTTGGTCTGGTGCCGTTGCCTGATGTGTTAAGAAATCTCGTAGTTGCAGCAGTACTCCAGCTAGGTGCTGCCATGCTTGCTTTGTTGGTGTTGCTTGAACTTCTTGTATTGCACTTGCCGCGAGTCCTAGGGCGTCGAGACCTCTTTCGCTTGGCCATCCTGCACTTAGAGAGAAGAGTAGGCGAGACAAGGCGTCGGCAAGTTGATTATCCTTACCGTCTATGTGTTCGAAGTGCACTGGGATGCCGATGCCCATTATATAATCTATGAAGGCGACCCATCGTACCCTTGAAGGCTTGTGATTCGGAGACTTGTTGAAGAAGCTAATGATTGCTTGGCAGTCAGTTCTGATGGTTAGCTCCTTTCGATCTAAATAGTAGATTTTTAATGCCTCTAGGGAGTTCATGACCGCGTGTATCTCAGCATCAATTGTTGACTTGATGGGATTGAACTTCCTGCTGGCGTAGGCGCAGATACGTTCCGTAGTCCTGGGGTCATACTGTCGTGGCATCCATTTGCATATGCCACCCCAGCCTTCCATGCAGCCATCCGTCTCTAGGATAATATAGCTACCTTCAGGTGGTACTTCAAGGTCTGGTAGCTGCTGGACTAGTCTTTTAATTTGCCCTACTAGGGCCCAGTCCTGCTCGTTCACTCAGATGAGGAGGTGTTCACTCTGGAAGATCCAGCCCAGGGATCAACCCTGGCCCAGGACGTCGCATATCGAGACCTGGAGAGACTCTCGTGCGATAGCATGAAGGATATCCTTGCATATATGAATGATTATCTTAAGCGTGCTTCAAAAATAGGAAGGCTATATATCAGCACGGAGCTATCCGAAAAATTCTGGATGAAGATGCCGGGCGACATAGGCAGGAGGATGAAAGCAGCCTTCGACAAGCAATACCCTGGAGTCAACATAGGCGTGATACCCAGAGTACTCTTCGCCTACAAATACCTGGAAGAAAAATGCAAAGATGCTGCATTCAAAAGGTCACTCAAGGACCTCTCTTTTTGCAGTAAGATTCCAATACCAGGATACTACGCCAGGGAGAAAAAGTACGGAGCCAGAAAAGCAAGAACATACAAAGGGAAGCCGCATGATACCCATGTGCGCATTGAAAAGAGGAAGCATCTGGTACGCAACAGAAAATGCAGGTGCTACCTCTGCGGTGATGAAGGGCATTTTGCCAGAGAATGCCCAAATGACCCAAGGAGCAGCAAACGGGTTGCAATCTTTGAGCAACTCAATGTACCTGAGGACTATGAATTAATTTCGGTCCAGGAAGGTGAGGAGCAGAGCGACGCCATATTCAGCATCTCCGAAGGAGAGGACGCTCAGAACCTTCACAACTCCCTCGGCCCCCTCATAAATGAGGAAGTCATCTACGCCTTTGGGGAAGTCGAAGAATGGGATACCCTGGGCGAACCCAGTGGTAAGTTTGATTATTATGTCCGTTACTCACCACCCCCATCGTTCTACTTGCCTTTCCCCAAGGACAGCGAAGCTACTGGCTGGGATGATGAAGGATCGGCTGAAGAGAAGGAGCCTGCCAGCTCCTCTATAAGCAAAGAAACAAACGCCCCGTGGGATGGCACAGCAACAGAAGCTGAAGGACTCCTTATGGAGGAAGTCGGCTACGTCCTCGGAGAGGTCGAAGGGGGATATCGACCTCAGGTAACGCTGCCTGAACCTCAGGAGAATTGCCTACACTCCTGGCAGCATAATACTATTGTGCCGACAATAGAAGAAAGGTGCTCGTGCTGTAGGAGACAAACAATACAAAGGGCCAGAATCCACTGCCCCAATTGCAAGGTCACGGCCTGCAACCTATGCGGACCATACTATTTCAAAACAGAGGTTCCGGTCACGCCAGCACCCCCTGAGCCGTTCAACGCTCAGAAGCTAATACAAGAGCAGCAAACTTACATTGCCTGGTGCGAAGGAGAAATTGAACGGCTAAAGAAGGAAGTAGACCATTACAAAAGGAAGGCTCAAGAACTAGAGCTTGAGGAAGAGCTATGAAAGGATTATGAAGAGCTAAGCAAGAAGAAGGAAGCAGAATCGGCAGAAGAGGACCAGGAATACACCAGCGTCCTGTTCCAAGAAAGCATTTTGAAGACAGCAGCTGAGGTCTCAACCCAACCTGCACCAGGGCCGAGGTTAGTCAAGAACATGCTCTACAATATGAATGTTGAGCTTGAAATACCTACTATTCCTCGAATCCGAGTAAGGGCAATATTAGACACAGGAGCAATCACTTGTTGTATTGATGAAGCGTCGGTACCACCAGAAGCATTAGAACGAAATAGTTTCATCATAAAGTTTAGTGGCATCAATTCAAAACAGACAACAGACAAGAAGCTCAAAGGAGGAAGAATGCACATTTGGGGATAACAGCTTTAAAATCCCTTACACATACAGCTTCAAAATGGAGCTAGGTGATGGCATCCAAATGATCATTGGATGCAACTTCATCAAAGCAATGCAGGGAGGAGTCAGGATAGAAGGTAACTTGGTAACCTTCTATAAAAATTTAACTATTATCAGTACTTCTCCTACCGCAGCTGTAGCAGCCGCCATAGAAGAGCTTGAGCTAGAAGAAGACGAATACATTGACATCCAGCAGTCAGTGTATTACAACGTGGGAGACAGTCGGGAGTCCTTCCTCGAAAGATTCCAACCAACAATGGCCGGACTTAAGGAAGCAGGGTTTATTGGAGAAGACCCACTAAAACACTGGGCTAGAAACAAGGTGGTATGTCACCTGGAAATCAAAAACCCAGACTTTGTGATAGAAGACCGTCCACTAAAGCATGTCACGCCGCAACTGCAAGATACATTTAAACGACATGTGGAGGCCTTACTAAGCATAGGGGTCATCCGGCCAAGCAAAAGCCGGCACAGAATGACTGCCCTTATTGTCAATTCCGGAATAACCACTGATCCAACAACAGGCAAAGAAACAAAAGGGAAGGAGCGAATGGTTTTCAACTACAAGCGCCTTAATGACCTAACCAACAAGGATCAGTACAGCCTCCCCGGAATCAACACCATCTTAAGGAGGGTAAGCCATAGTAAAATCTATTCTAAATTTGATTTGAAGAGTGGCTTTCACCAGGTCGCAATGCATTCGGACTCAATTGAATGGACGGCATTTTGGGTCCCTACTGGGCTATACGAATGGCTGGTAATGCCATTCGGCCTCAAAAATGCACCCTCCATTTTTCAGAGAAAGATGGACCTTTGCTTCAGGGGAACAGAAGACTTCATCGCCGTCTACATCGATGACATACTGGTGTTCTCCCAAACAGAAGAAGAACATGCAAGGCACTTAAGTATCATGCTGGACATATGTGAAGAACATGGGCTTGTTTTGAGCCCTACCAAGATGAAGATAGCAGTCACCGAAGTGGAGTTCCTTGGCGCCATTATCGGTAATCAGAAACTTAAATTACAGTCGCACATAATTAAGAAAATTATTGAGGTGTAGGACAAGTCATTGACAACCTTGAAGGGACTTCGCTCCTGGCTGGGGATTCTCAACTATGCAAGGAACTATATCCCGAACCTAGGGAAACTCCTCAGCCCATTATATGCCAAGACCAGCCCAACTGGTGAAAGGAGAATGAACGAGCAGGACTGGGCCCTAGTAGGGCAAATTAAAAGACTAGTCCAGCAGCTACCAGACCTTGAAGTACCACCTGAAGGTAGCTATATTATCCTAGAGACGGATGGCTGCATGGAAGGCTGGGGTGGCATATGCAAATGGATGCCACGACAGTATGACCCCAGGACTACGGAACGTATCTGCGCCTACGCCAGCAGGAAGTTCAATCCCATCAAGTCAACAATTGATGCTGAGATACACGCGGTCATGAACTCCCTAGAGGCATTAAAAATCTACTATTTAGACCGAAAGGAGCTAACCATCAGAACTGACTGCCAAGCAATCATTAGCTTCTTCAACAAGTCTCCGAATCACAAGCCTTCAAGGGTACGATGGGTCGCCTTCACAGATTATATAACGGGCATCGGCATCCCAGTGCACTTCGAACACATAGACGGTAAGGATAATCAACTTGCCGACGCCTTGTCTCGCCTACTCTTCTCTCTAAGTGCAGGATGGCCAAGCGAAAGAGGTCTCGACGCCCTAGGACTCGCGGCAAGCGCAATACAAGAAGTTCAAGCAGCTCCAACAAAGCAAGCACGACAGCACCTAGCTGGAGTACTGCTGCAACTACGATATTTCTTAACACATCAGGCAACGGCACCAGACCAACAATAGCGGCCGCTGCCATCACCAACCTACAACGACTCTGCACAATCCATAACTTCAAGCTACAAGCGTGCAGGGAGTTAAGCGCTCGGGATCGGTTCTGGGCTACATGGTATCCTGCCATAGCACAGATCGATCAACAACTCAGAAGGGCTACCCAGCAAGTCCAAGACGCCATCTCACGAACCAACAACCTACCGCTCGCCCCTAGCAACAGGAAGCGTGGTGGGGGGGACAAGGAATAAACACTATAGCAACACTATAGTTACAGTAAGACGTACAGACAGCGGTCACTGTAGATGAATGACAGCTGTCACTGTAACATTCTGTACTCTAGTATAGGGTAATTGTACGTAGGGCGGTGTGCACTGTAGCAAGTACACTGTACACTACTGTAGCACTGTAGCGCATTGTAGCATTATGACGTAAGCGCTTACGTCATAAGCTCAGCCCGCCCTCTATATAAAGGGGGCGGTAGCACCATTGTAGACATTTCAATTCAGCTCAATAAACTTCCATTATAGCAATTAGAGTTTGCAAGTTTTCCATATCTCTTCTTATCTCTAGTTGTTGTAATTCCAATGCCATAGGAGAAAAACCAAAATGAAGAATAGGGAGAAGATTACCGTCTTCTCGCAATGATAGATCCGCTTGATGTAGCCGGAGGGGGCACAAGGGATAGGAAGAAGATCACCGTCTTCTCACCACGATAGATCCTTGAATCCACAAGGAAGATAAAAGGGAACAAACCCAAAATAAGAGAATATTATTGATAGAAAAGTCTTCTTCCTTTTGTTACAACATTGGGCTGTATATATAGCCCTCTGATAAACTTAGAGTCCTACTTGGTATTGACTAAAAATAGGACTTAGACTCTACTAAGAATTCTACTTAACATATCTTAAATAAAGATATATAAATCCTATTCCTTATTGGGCTAGGACTGTTATTGACTCGGACTGATAAATAAATCCTAATTTTGATCAATATAAAATCCAAATTATCCAAAATAGTAAATAAGAGACTTGTAGGAATCGATCTCAGCTTTCCAACGGATAGTTATTTGCTGAATTTGGTTCAATATCTTAGGAGATATGGCCTTTGGACTGTAGCTGTATGAATCTTGACGGATCCTGATTGGAGTTAGAATTCAACTTGGACTGGATCTCTAATTTTACTATAGAAGAAGGAGAAGAAGAAGGAGAACCAGAAGGAGAAGCAGAGGAAGAAGGAGAAGGAGAAGGAGAAGGAGAAGGAGAAGATGAAGGAGAAGGAGAAGGAGAAGAAGAAGGAGGAAATGAAGGAGAAGCAGAAGGAGAAGCCGAAGGTGAAGTTGAAGGAGAAGGAGAAGCAGAAGGAGAAGGAGAAGGAGAAGAAGAAGAGGAAGGAGACAGAGGAGGAGAAGGAGAAGGAGAAGAAGAGGGAGAAGTAGAAGGAGAAGGAGAAGCAGAAGGACAAGAAGAAGAAGAAGCCAAAGCAGAAGAAGAAGAAAAAGAAGAAGAAGAAGAAGAAGAAGAGGAGGAGGAGGAGGAAGAAGGCAACGAAGAAGGAGAAGAAGGAGAAGGAGAAGAAGAATGATAAGGAGAAGAAGAAGGAGAATTAGAAGGAGATGGAGAAGAAAAAGAAGTAGAAGGAGAACAAGAAGGAGAAGAAGACGGAGAAGCTGAAGTAGAAGTAGGAGAAGAAGAAGGTAGAAGGAGAAAGAGAAGGAGAAGGAGAAGGAGAAGAAGAAGAAGAAGAAGAAGAAGAAGAAGGAGAAGGAGAAAGAGAAGGAGAAGGAGAAGAGAATAAGGAGAAGGAGAAGGAGAGTTAGACGGAGAAGCAGAAGGAGACGGAGTGGAAGAAGAAGGAAAAGAAGAAGGAAGAGGAGAAGAAGGAGAAGAAGAAGAGGAAGAAGAAGGAGAAGCAGAAGAAGAAGCAAAAAAAGAAGCAGAAGAAGAAGAAGAAGAAGAAGAAGAAGAAGAAGAAGAAGAAGAAGAAGAAGAAGAAGAAGAAGAAGAAGAAGAAGAAGAAGAAGAAGAAGAAGAAGAAGGAGAAGAAGATGAAGAAGAAGGAGAAGGAGAATGAGAATAAGAAGAAGAAGGTGGAGAAGAAGGAGATGGAGAAGCAGTAGAAGAAGAAGTGGAGGTAGGAGGGGAAGAAGAAGGGGAGGCAGAAGTAGAATGAGAAGCAGAAGGAGAAGGAGAAGAAGAAGGAGAAGGAGAAGGAGAAGGAGAAGGAGAAGCATAAGAAGAAGAAAAAGAACAAAGAGATGGAGAAGGATAAGGAAAAGGATAAGGAGAAGGAGATGGAGAAAAATAAAAGGAAAAGGAGAAGGAGAAGGAGAAGAAGATGGAGAAGAAGAAGGAAAAGGAGAAGAAAAGGAGATGGAGAAAAATAAAAGGAAAAGGAGAAGGAGAAGGAGAAGAAGATGGAGAAGAAGAAGGAAAAGGAGAAGAAAAGGAGATTGAGAAAAAGAAGAAGAAGGAGAAGGAGAAGAAGAAGAAGGAGATTGAGAAGAGGAAGATGAAGGAGAAGAAGA
>RXID01020795.1:0-7500 GCA_005019695.1 Trichopus zeylanicus subsp. travancoricus
AGTAGTACTAGTAGTAAAGTGCTATGCTATATTAGTAGTAGTAGTAATAGTAGTTATAGGAATAGTTTCAGTAGTAGTTCTAGTAGCAATAGTTGTAGTAGGAGCAGTAGTAGTAATAATAGCAATAGTAGTAACAACAATAATAGTCATAGTAGGAGAAGTAAAGCAGTAGCAGCAGTAGTAGTAGTAGCAAGAGTAGTGGCAAAAGCATGACCAGTAGTAGTACTAGTAGTAGTAGTAGCCATAGTAGCAGTTGTAGTAGTAGTAGTTCTAGTAGTAGTAGTAGTACTTGTAGTAGTAGCATTAAGGCAAGCTACTGTAGGAGTGGTAGTAGTACAATAAGTAGTAGCAGCTCTAATACTAGTAGAAGTAATAGTAGTAGCAATAGTAGCAGAAGTAGCAGCAATAGTTGTTGTGGCAATAGTAGCAGTAGGGGCGATTGTAGCAGTGGTAGTTGCAGCAGTATTAGCGACAGTAGTAGCTGTAGTAGTAGTAGTAGTAATAGTAGTAGTAGTAGTAGTAGAAGTTGGAGAAGTAATAGTAGTAGTTGTAGTAGTAGTCGCAGTGGTAGTAGCAGCAGTAGCAGCAGTAGCAGTAGTAGTAGTAGTAGAAGTAATTGTTGTAGTAGTAGTAGTATCAATAGTAGTAGCAATAGTGAGAGCATCAGCAATAGCAGTTGTTGTAGTAGTAGTAGTAGCAGTAGTCTTAGTTGTAGTGATAGTAGTAGTAGTAGTAGTAGTAGTAGTAGTAGTAGTAGTAGTAGTAGTAATAGTAGAAGTATTAGCAGCAGTAGTTGTACTAGTTGTTGTAGTAGTAGTAGCAGTAGCTATAATAGTAATGGTAGTAGTGGTAGTAGTAGTAGCAGTAGTAGTAGCAGTAGTAGTGGTGGTGGTAGTAATTATTGTAGTAGTAGCAGTCGTAGTAACTGTAGTTAGGATAGTAGTGGTAGTCGTAGCAGTAGTATTAGTAGTAGCAGTAGTAGTAGTAGTAGTAGTAGGAGCAGTTGCAATGGTAACAGTAGTAGCTGGAGTAGCACTAGTAATAGTTGTAGTAGAAGTAGTTGTTGTTGCTGTAGCAGTACTAGCAGTAGTAGTAGTAGTTGAAGTTGTAGTAGTTGTTGTACTAATAGTAGTAATACAAATTGTTGTAGTAGCATTTGTTGCATTAGTTGAAGTAGTAGTTGTAGTAGCTGTCGTATTTGTAGTGGTAGTAGCAGCAGCAGTAGTAGTAGTCATGGGAGTAGAAATTTTTGCAGTAGTAGCGGGAGCAGTGGCAATAGCAGGAGGAGCAGTAGTACTAGTAAGTGTTGTAGTCATAGTAACAGTTGTAGTAGCAGTTGTTCTAGTAGTAGTAGTAGCAGTTATACCAGTAGTAGTAGTACTAGAACAGGTGGTAGTAGTAGAAGTAGTTCATGTTGCAGTCGAAGCAGTAGTAGTACAATAAGTAGTAGTAGTAGTCAAAGAAGTAGTAGTGGTAGTAGTAGTAGCAGTAGTAGCCGTTGTAGCAGTAGTACTAGTAGCCATTGTAGTAGTAACAATAGTAGCCATTGTAGCAGTAGTAGTTGCAGTAGTAGTTGTGGTAGTAGTAGTTGTTGTTGTTGTAGTAGTAGTAGTCCTTGCAGTTGTAGTAGTAGTAGCAGTAGCCACAGTAGTAGCAATATTAGTAGTAGCAGCAGTAGCCACAGTAATAGCAATATTAGTAGTAGTAGCAGTAGTAGTAGTAATAGTAGTAGTAGTGGTAGTAGCAATAGCAATAGTAGTCGAAGTAGTAGTAGTTATAGTGGTAGTAGTACAAGTAGCAACAGCATTAGCAATTATTGTAGTAGTAGTTGTTGTTGTAGTTGTATTGATCGTAGAACTAGTAGTAGAAGTAGCAATAGCTGTATTAGCAGTAGTAGTAATAGTAGTAATAACAATAGTTTCAGTAGTAGTAGTGGCAGCAGTCGTTGTAACCGCATTAGTAGTTGTAGTAGCAGTAGTAGTGGTAGCAGTTGTAGTGGCATTAGTAGTTGTCGTAGGAGAAGTAGAGTAGTGGCACCCGCCATAGTAGTAGTTGCAGTAGTTGTAATAGTAGGAGGAGAAGTAGTAGTAGTAGCGGTTGCTGCACAAGTAGTAGTCATAGTAGTAGTACAAGTAGTAGTCGTTGTAGCAGCAGTAGCAGTTGTAGTAGTAGTAGTAGCAGTTGCAGTAGTAATAGTAGTAGCTGGAGTAGCAGCAATAACAGCATTAGTAGTAGTAGTTATTACAGCTAGAAGTTCGTGGAGCAGTAGCAGGAGTAGTAGTAGTAGTAGCAGTTGGGGTAGTAGTACTAGTAGTAGAAGTGGTAACGATATTAGCAATAGTAGTAATAGTAGTAATAGCAATAGTTTCAATAGTAGTAGTAGCAGCAATAGTCATAGTAGTAGTAGTAGTAATAATAATAGCAATATTAGTAGTAGTTGTCGTTGGAGAAGTAAAGTAGTAGCAACAGCCGTAGTAGTAGCAGGAGTAGTGGCAATAGCAAGAGCAGTAGTAGTACCTGGAGTAGTAGTAGCCACAGTAGCAGTTGTAGTAGTAGTAGTAGCAATTGTACTAGTAGTACTAGTACTTGTAGTAGTAGTACTAGAAGTAGTGTAGTGGTAGAAGTAGGGCAAGTTGCAGTAGGAGTTGTAGTAGTACAATAAGTAGTAGTAGTAGGAGAGCTAGCAGTAGTAGAAGTAGCAGTAGTTCTAATACTAGTAGAAGTAATGGTAGTAGCAGAAGTAGCAGCAATAGTAGTGGTCGAAGTAGCAGCAGTAATGGCCATGGTAGTGGTGGTAGTTGCAGTAGCAGTAGCAGTAGTAGTAGCTGTAGTAGTAGTAGTAGTAGTAGAAGTAGTAGCAAAAGTTGGAGAAGTAATAGTAGTAGTTGTAGTAGTAGTTGTAGTAGTAGTCGCAGTAGTAGTAGTAGTAATTGCAGTAGTAGTAGTAGTAATAGTGGTAGCATCAGTAATAGTAGTTGTGCCAGTAGTAGTAGTAGTAGTAGTAGTAGTAGTAGTCTTAGTTGTAGTGATTGGAGTACTAGTAATAGTAGTAGTAGTAGTAGTGATAAAAGTAGTACTAGTAGCAGCAACAGTAGTAGTAGTAGAACGAGTAGTAGTTGTAGCACTAGTTGTTGTAGTAGTAGTAGTAAAAGTAGTAGTAGCAAAAGTAGTGGTCGTAGTAGTAATTGTTATAGTAGTAGCAGTCGTACTAACTATAGTTGTGATAGTAGTAGTTGTTGTTGTTGTTGTAGCAGCAGCAGTAGTAGTAGTCGTATTAGTAGTAGTAGCAGCAGCAGCAACTATTTTTATAGTAGCAGTAGTAGCAGCAGTAGTAGCAATAGCAGTAGTACTAGTAGTAGTGGTCGAAGCAATTGGAGTAGCTAAAGCAGTAGAAGTAGTAGTAGTCGTAGTAGCACAAGTAGCAGTAGTATTAGTAGTTGTAGTAGTAGAAGCAGCAGTAGTGGTAGGAGCAGTAGCAGGATTAGTAGTAGTAGTACTTGGAATAGTAGTACTAATAGTAGAAGTGATACCACTAGTAGTTGTTGTTGTTGTGGTAGTAGTAGTTGTATTTGTAGTTGTTGTTGTTGTAGTAGTCCTTGTAGTAGTAGTAGTAGTAGTAGTAGTAGCAGCAGCAGTAGTAATGTTAATGGTAGTGTTAGTAGTAGAAGCAGTAGTAGTCGAAGTAGTAGTAGTAATAGTAGTAATCGTACAAGTAGCAGCAGTAGTATTAATTGTTATACTGGTGGTAGTAGTTGTAGTGGCATTGGTTGTAGAAGTAGTAGTAGAAGTAGTGGTAGGTGTATTACAAGTAGTAGTAATAGTATTAATAGCAATAGTTTCAGTAGTAGTAATAGTAGCCGTAGTCATAGTAGTAGCAGTAGTAGAGTAGTAGCAATAGTAGCGGTAGCAGTTGTAGTGGCATTAGTAGTTATAGTTGGAGAAGTAGTGTAGTAGCACCCGCCGTAGTTAGTAGCTATAGTAGTTGTAATAGTAAGAGGAGATGTAGTAGTAGCAGCAGTTGCAGCACAATTAGTAGCCAGAGCAGTAGTACTAATAATAGTCATTGTTGCAGCAGTAGTAATGGTAGTAGTAGTAGCAATTGCAGTAGTAATAGTAAAAGCTACAGTAGCAGTACTAACACTATTAGTAGTAGTAGTTCTTGCAGTTGTAGTAGTAGTAGTAGTCGTAGTAGTAGTAGTAATTGTAGTAGTAGTAGTAATAGTTGTAGTAGCAGTCGTAACATTAGTAGCAGTAGTAGGCGTAGTAGCTGTAGTAGTAGTAGTTGCAGTCATACCAGTAATAGCGGCAGCAGCAGCAGTGGTAGCAGGAGCAATAGTAGTACTAGCAGTAATAGTAGTTGTAGTAGCTGTTGTAGTAGTAGTAGTTCTTGTAGTAGTAGCAACAATTGTACTAGTAATAGTAGTAGTATTAGAAGTTGTGGTAGTAGTAGAAGTAAGGCATGTTGCAATAGAAGCAGTAGTAGTACAATAAGTAGTAGTAGGAAAAGTAGTAGTAATAGAAGTAGCAGTAGTAGGAGAAGTAGCCATAGTTGTAGTAGTCGCAGTCGTAGTAGTAGACGCAACACAAGTTGTAGTGATAGTAGTAATACAAGTAGTAGTCTTTGTAGCAGCAGTAGCAATGGTGGTAGTAGCAGCAGCAGCAGTAGTAGTAGTAGTAGCCATTGTAGTAGCGGTAGTAGTAGTCACTGCAGTAGTAGTATTAGAAGTAGTAGTAGGAGTTGTAGTGTAGCTATCATCATAGTTGTAGTAGTGGAAGTACCATTATTAGCTTTAGTAGTAGGAGTAGAAGCAGTAGTAGGAGTAACAGTGGTTCTAATAGTAGTTAAAGTAGCAATAGTAGTAGTACCTGTGGTAATAGTCGTAGAAGCAGTAGTAGTTGTAGGAGTGGTAGAATTAATACTAGTAGTAGTAGCAGTGGTAGTAGTAGGAGTTTTAGGAGCAAGAGATAGTAGTAGTAGTAGTAGTAGCAGTAGCAGCCGTAGCAATAGTTGTAGCAGTAGTAGCGGTAGTAGTACTAGAAGTATTAGTGGGGTAGTAGTAGTAGTAGTTGTAGTTGTGGTAGTAGTTGTAGTAGTAGTAGTAGCTGTAGTTGTAGTAGTTGTAGAAAAAGTGGTAGCAGTAGTAGCAATAGTAATAGTAGTAGTAGTAGTAGTAGTAGAAGTAGTTGTAGTTGTAGTTGTTGAGGAAGAAGTGGTAGCAGTAGTGGTATAATAGTAGTAGTAGTAGTAGAGTAGGAGTAGGTGTTGGGGTAGTAGTCACAGTAGTAGTAGTAATAAGTGCAGTAGTAGCAGGGATAGTTGTAGTAGACGTAGTAATAATAGTAGTAGGAGTAGAAGTTGTAGTCACCAAACCGCAGTGAGTAATAATAGTCCGCAGAGTAGTAGCAGCAGTAGTAGTAGCAATAGTAGTAGTAGTTTTAGTTGCTGTAGTAGTAGTTGTAGTAGTTATAGTAGTATTAGTAGTTATAGTAATAGGAATAGTAGCATGAGAAGTAGTAGTCATAGTTGTAATAGTAGAAGGAGTAGTAGTAGCAGTAGAAGTAGCAGCAGCAGCAGCAGGAGTTCTGTTAGTAGTAGTTGTTGTTATTGTTGCTATGGAAGAGGTATTCGTAGTTGTAGTAGTAGCAGTATGACAAGTATAAGGAGTAGGAGTAGTAGTAGTAGTAGTTGGAGCAGCATAAGGAGTAGGAGTAGCAGTAGGAGTAGTGGTCGGTGTGGGTGGTAGTAGTATTGGTAGTTGTAGTAATAATAGTAGTAGTAGTAAAATTAGTTATAGTATAAGTAGCAGCAGTAGCAGTAGTGGAAGGGATGTAGTAGTTGAAAAAGTAATTGTAGTTGTGATAGTAGGAGTAGCAGCAGTAGTAGGAGTAGTAGTTGTTGTAATGGTAGTAGTCGTAGTAGTAGTAGTGATAGTAATAGTAGTAGTAGTAGTAGGATTATTAGTAGTTGTAGTAGTTGTTGTAGTAGTAGTTGAAGCAGTGGTAGAAGTAGTAGTAGTAGGTGTATTAGTACCTTCAGTAGCCATAGTAGTAGTAGCATTAGTAGTAATAGTAGTAGTAGTAGCAGCAGCAGCAGCAGTAGTAGTATTTACAGTACTGGCAGTAGTTGTAGCAGTAGTAGCAGCAATCGTAGTATTAGCAACATTAGCAATAGTAGTAGTAGTAGTGGTAGTTGCAGCAGTGTTAGTAGTAGTAGCAATAATAGTAGTAGTTATATTAGTAGCTGTCACAGTACTAGTAGTAGTTGTAGTAGCAGTATTGGTTGTTGTTGTAGTAGTAGTAATAGTTGTAGTAGCAATAGTGGTTGTTGTAGTAGTAGTAGTTGTAGTGCTAGTAGTAGTAGCGATTGTTGATGTTGTTGTTGTTGTTGTTGTAGTAGTAGTAGGTATAGCAACAGTAATAGGAGTAGGAGTAGGAGTGGAAGTAGTAGTCAGTGTAGTAGTAGTTGTGGTAGTAGTAGTAGTCGCAGCCACAACAATAATAGTAGTAGTAGTCGTAGTAGTAGTAGTAGTAGAAGTAGTAGTAATAACATTAGTTGTAGTAGCAGTACTAGTAGGTGTAATAGTTGTAGTAGGAGTAGTTGTTGCATTAGTAGTAGTAGTAATAGTAGTATTAGTAGTAGTAGTGGTAGTACTAGCAGCAGCAACAGTTGTAGTAGAAGTAGTAATAGCAGTATTAGTAGTAGTAGTCGTAGTAGTTGTAATATTAGCAGTAGTAGTAGGAGTTGGAGTATGAGTAGTAGTACGAGTAGTAGTTGTTCGAGTGGTGGCATTAGTAGTTGTAGAAGTAGTAGTAGTAGTAACAATAACAGCAGTAGTAGTATCAGTAGTAGTAGCATTAGTAGTTGTAGTTGTAGAAGCAGTAGTAGTAGCCGAAGTTGTAGGAGTAGTAGTAGCAGCAGTAGTAACAGAAGTGGCAGCAGTTGTAGCATTAGTAGCAACAGTAGTAGTGGTAGCAGCAATAGCAATAGTCGTAGTAATAGTGGTAGTTGTAGTAGTGTTTGTAATAGTAGTAGTCGTAGTTGTAGTAGCAACTGCAGTAGTAGTAATAATAGCAGTTGCAGTGGTTGTTGAAGTAGTTGTAGTACTAGTTGTTGTAGTAGGAGTAGGAGCAGGAGTAGGTGTAGTAGTAGTAGTAGCTGCACCACAGTAATAATAGTAGTAGTAGTAGTTGTTGTTGTAGCAATAGTAGCATTAGTAGGTTTAATACTTGTAGTAATACTTGTAGTAATAATAGTAGTAGTTGTTCTAATAGTAATGATAGTAGTACTAGTAGTACCACTTGTAGTAGTAGCGATTGTCGTAGTAGTAGTAGTACTACTAGTAGTAGGAGCAGTAGTAGCAGTTGTTTTACTAGTTGTACTAGTAGGCGCAGTAGTTGTAGTGGTAGCAGTAGTTTTAGTAGTAGGAGTAGCAACATTAGAAGTAGTAGTACTTGTAGTAGTAGTTGTAGTTGTAGTAGTAGTAGGAGTAGCAGTAGCTG
>RXID01020795.1:10000-13555 GCA_005019695.1 Trichopus zeylanicus subsp. travancoricus
TACAACTGCAACAAATACTACTACTGCTACTAGTATTACTACTACCACTAGTACTACTGCTGGTACTGCTACTGCCACTACTACTTCTATTACTACTACTACAACTATTACTACTACTATTAATGCTACTACTACTCGTACTAGTACTACTATTACTATTACTACAAGAACTACTACTACTTCTACTACGACTACTACTACTACTACTACTACAACTACTGCGACTACTACTACTACTATTACTACTACAACTAGTACAACTACTACTAGTAGTACTTCTTCTACTACTACTACCGCTAACACTACTACTACTACTACTACTACTACTACTACTACTACTACTGATGCTGCTACAACAACAACATCTACTACTAGTACTTCTACTACTACTACTACCACCGCTACTACTATTGCTACTGCTGCTGCTACTGCTGCTACTACTACTACGTCTACTACTACTACTTCAAGAACAACTACAACTACTTCTTCCATACTACTATGCAAACAATGATAACAAAAACAACACAACAACAACAATAACACCACTACGACTACTATAACTACTACTACTACTAATAACTACTAACTACTGCAACTACGACTACTACTACTACTAACGACTACTAATAGAGCTGTACTACCACAACTACAACCACTACTACTACAACAATTAGTACTATTACTACCACTACTGCAAGTACAAAAACTCGTATTACTACGACTACTATTACTCCAACTACTACCACTACTACTACAATTACAATTACAACTACTACTATTACTACTACTGTGGCTACTATTACTACTACTACTACTAGTACTACTATTACTACTACTACTACTATTGCTGCTGCTACTACTACTAATACTACTACTACTTCTAGTACTACTAAAACAACTACTACTTTCACTAGTACTAGTATTACTACTACTACCACTACTAATACTACTACTAGTACTACTATTACTATTGCATCTACTACTACTACTACTACTACTACTACTACTACTATTACTACTACTACTACAACAACTACTTCTGCTGCTATTAGTACTACAAGTACTACTACTACTACTAATACTACTACTACTTTACTAGTACAACTATTACTACAACAACAACAACAACAACACAACAACAACTACTACTACTACTAATACGACTACTAGCACAACAACGACTACTACTAGTACCATAACTACTATTACTACTACTATGACTACTACAGTGGCTACTAGTACTACTACAACTACTACTAACACTACTATTACAACTATTGTTGCTGCTGTTACTGCTACTACTACAACAACAACTACTACTACTACACTAGACGCTACTACTACTACTACTACTACTACTAATACCACTATTACTATTTTTACTACTACTACTGCTGCTACTGCTGCTGCTATTACTACTACTACTTCTACTACTACAACTTCTACACCAACTACTACTACTAGTACTTCAACTACTACTACTGCAACAACAACAACAACAACTACTACTACTACTACGACTACTACTACTAATACTACTAGTACTACTACTACTACTACGACTACTACTACTACTACTGCAGCTGTTGCTGCTGCTGCTAGTACTATTACTACTACTATTTCTATTATTACTATTAGTACTACTAGTACTACTACTACTATTAGTACTAGTACTCCCACTACAACAACTACAACTAGTACAAATACTACTACTACTATTACTACTACTAGTACTACAGCTACTACTACTACAACTTCTACTACTACTACAACTGCTACCAATACTACTACTACTACTACTATTTGTACTACTACTACTATTATTACTACTACTATTAAAATACGACTAGTACTACTATTACTACTACTACGACTGCTACTACTACTGCTACTGCTGCTGCTACTACAACTACTACCACTACTAGTACTACTACAACTACTAATACTACTACCACTACTACTACTACTAGTAATACAGCTACTGCAACTACTACTATTACAATAATTACTACTACTACTACTTCTACTACAACTACTAGTAGTTCTACTACTACTACTACTACCGCGAGTACTACTACTACTACCGTAGCTACTACAACTACTGCGAGTAGTACTTCTACGACTACTACTTCTTCCACTCCTACTATTACTACTACTACTACTGCTGTTGCAGCTGCTGCTGCTGCTACTACTACTACTACTACGTCTACTACGACTACTTTTACAACTACAACTACTACTACTTCTTCTACTACTGCTACGGAAACAACAACAATAACAACAACAACAACAACTACTACTACTACTACTACTGCTACTACTATTTGTACTACTACGACTACTACTAATACTACTACTACAAGTTCTACTACCACTATTACTATGACCACTAGTACTACTACTACTACTACTACTACTACTACTGCTGCTACTACTACTAGTACTACTTCCACTACTACTGCTACTACCACGACTACTACTACTACTACTACTACTACTATCGTTGCTACTACTACTACTACTTCTACTAGCACTTTTACTACTACTAAAACTACCACTACTACTATTACTGCTACTACTACTACTACTCCTGCTGCTACGACTACGTCTACTACTACTACTTCCACAACTACTACCACTGCTAGTACTTCGAGTACTACTATTGTAACAACAACAACAACAACAACCACAACAACAACAATTACAACAACAACAACTACTACTACTAGTACTGCTACTACTGTTGCTGCTGCTACTTCTAGTACTATTACTACTACTACTACTACTACTATTACTATTAGTACTACTACCACTACGACTACTATTACTACTACTACTTATACTACAACTACTACAACTAGTTCTGCTACTCCTATTACTACTACTACTACTACTACTATTTCAACTACTACTATGACTACTACTACTACTACGGCTACTATTACTACTACTACTATAACTACTACCACTACTAGTAGTACTACTACCATTAGCACTACTACTTCTATTACTACTGCTACTAATGCTACTACTAGTACTACTACGATTACAACTACTATTGCTACTACTACTACAGCTACTACTACTACCCCGACTACTTCCAATACTACTACTACAACTACTTCTACAACTACTTCTATTACTATAACTACAACTACTACTACTGCTACAACTATAATTACTACTACTACTACTACTAGTACTAGAACTACTACTACTACTACTACTACTACTAGTACTACCACTACTACTTGTAGAACTAGTACAACCACTACTACTACAACTACTACTACAACAACTACTACTATTACTGCTACTACTGCTACTACAACAACTCCTATTGCTACAACAACCACTACTACTACTACTTGTACTACTACTACTGTGGCTACTATTACTACTACTACTACTACTACTACTACTACTACTACTACTACTACTACTACTACTACTACTAGTACTGGTACTACTACTCCTACTACTACTACTACTACTACTACTACTACTACTACTACTACCACTACTACTACTTCTACTACTACTACTACTACTACT
>RXID01020796.1:0-39568 GCA_005019695.1 Trichopus zeylanicus subsp. travancoricus
AGAGGTCCGTACCAAAGAAAGATCAAGACCAGTTCGTTAGAGATCAAATACAATAGAAAATAAACCGCCAGATATTGTAAGAAGATGGGACATGCAATTACAGATTGTTGGAAGCTCAAAGCAAAGAAAGAAAGAGAATCTCAATCTAAAGAGCAAGCCAAAGAACAAGTTTCAGTTGTTGAAGAGAGTTCTGATGATAATTTGGGTAACGTTCTCTCTATTAGTTCTAATTTGATCGTTACCATGATATTTGGATTCTTGATTCTGGTTGTTCTTATCACATGTGTCCTAATAAGGATTGGTTTGAAAACTACACGCCTTATGATGGTGGTTTAGGTTTGATGGGTAATAATAATCCATGCAAAACTGTTGGAATTGGAACAATCAAAATTAAGATGTTTGATAATATTATTAGAACTCTTACTGATGTCAGACATGTTCATGATTTGAAAAAGAATTTGATCTCTTTGGGTGCTATGGATTCTGCTGGTTATAAGTATTCTGCTGAAGGTGGATTTCTTAAGGTTGCTAAAGGCTCATTGATAGTAATGAAGGGCCTAAAGCATGGAAATTTATATGAGTTAGTAGGAAAAACCGTTGCAGGTGGAGCATCAATTTCTCAGTCTTCTTCTTCTTCTGATATGACTCAATTATGGCATATGCGTCTCGGTCATATGAGTGAGCAAGGTTTAAATGAGCTCAACAAAAGAAAATTACTGAAAGGTCTCAACTCATGCAAATTGGATTTCTGCGCGCATTGTCTCTATGGTAAACAGTCCAAGGTAAAGTTTAACACTGGTATTCATTGCACTAAAGGCTTAATTGATTATATTCATTCTGATGTGTGGTGCTCTCCTATTCCATCAAAATCTGGTGCTCGTTATTTTGTCAGTTTATTGATGATTTTTCCAGAAAAGTGTGGATTTATTTTTTGCATCACAAAACCGAAGTGTTTTCTGTTTTCAAACGGTGGAAAACTTCAGTTGAAAAAAGAACTGGCAGAAAAATCAAATATCTCAGAAGTGATAATGGCGGAGAATACAAATCAACAGAGTTTCTCAAATTTTGTGAAGATGAAGGCATCAAGCGTCACTTTACCATCCCAGGAAAACCTCAACAAAACGGTGTGACTGAAAGGATGAACAGAACCTTGTTGGAGAAAGCACGTAGTATGCTCAGTACAGCTAATCTTGATAAAGATTTTTGGGCAGAAGCAATCAATACAGCATGCTTCATTGTGAATCGCTCTCCTCAAAACAGCCATTAATTGCAAGACTCCTGAAGAGGTATGGACTGGTCATCCTGCAAATTTATTCTTCCTTAACGATTTTTGGTGCTTGCTTATGTGGCATGTTGTTCAAGCATAAGTTAGATTCCACGTTCCAATCAAAGTGTATTTTCTGGGTTTCGCAACGACGTCAACGGCTTAATCGTTTGTGGGATCCTACTATTTCAAATGTAATTATTGAGAGAGACATAGTATTTGATGAAAGTGGTTATGCTAAAACTCTCAAGAAAGATCCCCAATGATATAATGCGTGGAGGTGAGCATGTAATTCCTTCAGAAAAGATATTCCGGGTCTGCCCCAAATCTCAAGAATCAAAACCAAATTTCTGAAAAGACTCCACTTCGAAGATCTCAAAGGAAAATAAAGCCACCTGAAAGGTATGGTTTTGAAGATATGGTAGCTTTTGCTTTAGTTACTGACAATGGTGATCCTTCTTCTTATAAAGAAGCAGTACAGGATAAGAATTCTTCTCAGTGGCAAGCTACTTACTATGAATGAAGAGATGGACTCTCTTCAAAAGAACCATACTTGGGATCTGATGAAATTACCAAAAGGTAAAAGAGCAATTGGTTGCAAGTGGGTATTTCGAAAGAAAGAGGATTTCTCTGAGATAGATGGTGTTAAATTCAAGGCCCGTTTAGTTGCAAAAGGGTATTCACAAAAGGAGGGTATTGACTTTAATGAAATTTTCTCTCCTATGGTTAAACACACATCTATTCATTTTCTACTTGCTTTAGTTGCTTTTCATAATCTTGAGTTAGAGCAGCTTGATGTCAAAACTGCCTTTCTACATGGAGAATTAGAAGAACAAATTTTTATGCAACAGCCTGAAGGGTTCATCCAAGAAGGCAAAGAAAATTTTGTTTGCAAGTTGAACAAATCACTTTATGGTTTGAAACAGTCTCCAAGGCAATGGTATAAAAGGTTTGACAGTTTTATGCTGGGTCAAGATTTCATCCACTGCAAACATGATTGCTGTGTTTATTTTAAGATGCATGCCAATAACTCATTTATTATATTGCTTCTTTATGTTGATGATATGCTTATCGCTACTCAAGACATATCTCTACTGAATGATTTAAAGTTTAAAATGAAAAAGGAATTTGAGATGAAAGATTTAGGTGCTGCAAGGAAGATTCTCGGTATGGAGATTGATCGAGATCGAAAAGCATGGAAAATTATGGCTTAAACAGAGCAAATATCTCGAGAAGATTATTTCTCGTTTTCACATGCAGAATTCAAAATCCGTCAGTACTCCTTTGGCATCTCACTTCAAGCTTTCAGCTCAACAACGTCCTTCTACAGATGAAGAGCATGCATACATGGAGAACATCCCATTTTCAAGTGCTGTTGGAAGTCTAATGTATGCTATGGTATGCACAAGACCTGATATTGCACAAGCAGTCAGCGTTGTTAGTCGTTACATGGCAAATCCAGGAAAAGAGCATTGGCAGGCCATGAAATGGCTATTAAGATATATTAAAGGTACTCTTAATATTGGTTTATGTTTCGACAGGAACACAGTGCAAGAGGCCAAAATTATTGGCTATGTCGATTCAGACTATGCTGGAGACCTTGATCGACGCCGATCCCTCACTGGTTATCTTTTCACTCTTTGTGGAGGACCTATTAGTTGGAGGTGTACCTTACAGTCAACTGTAGCATTATCTACAACAGAGTCTGAGTATATGGCAGCTACAGAAGCCGTCAAAGAAGCCCTATGGCTAAAAGGTTTGGCAAGTGAAATTGGTTTTTCTCAACATGTTCTTCCTATTTTTTGCGACAGTCAGAGCGCCATACACCTTGCGAAGAACCAAATGTATCATGCCAGATCAAAGCATATAGATGTCCGATTTCATTTTATTCGGGATATTATTGAAGACGGCGAGATTTCTTTACAAAAGATTCATACTTCAAGAAATCCTGCAGATATGTTGACGAAGGTGATTCCGATTGATAAGTTCAACCTCTGTTTGGACTTGATCAATATTCAAGGTCGTTGATCCTATCCCAGGAGGTAATGGTAAAGACATCTATTGAAGATTCAAATTCAGAGAATAAGATGATTCGAGCCAAGGTGGAGATTGTTGGCTTTATGGTGTCTCGAATCCGGATTTTCCGGATAGTCTTAATTATATTAATGGGCCTAATCCTTATCTAGATTTATCTTCTAGAAGTCTTAAATTAGTAGAAGTCTTATTTGAGTCAGTCTTCTATTTTGACTCAAACATTATTAGGCCACATCTATAAATACACCATTGATGTAAGGGTCTCAAGATATAGAAAATAGAGAGTAAGAGTTGGTGATATTGGAGTTTCGTCTCCGTCGTTGTAATCTTCTCTTTTCTCTTCCTCATCAATACAATATTCTCTGGATCGTCTTCCCACATATATCTCTTGTGTGCTATCTTTTCTTCTTTTCTGTTCTTCCTCTATATTGTGAATTGAGGTGGACATCGATATTTTCCGCAATATTAGCCATCCTCCATCATCTTGTAAGGTTGAGCATTCTCGGCTGTATTTGCTGAAGCCACCCAATCATTGCCGCCAACAATCTCCCACAAGTATTCTCCAATAAGAAAAGACTCCATGCATGTCCTCCAAATTTTAGCATTGGAGAAGTTTAGTAACTCTATAACGAGTCCACCAACTCAATTGCCAAACTCCATCGTCCATACACCGAATGAACTTCTTCTCCAAGGAAAAGCTTCAAAGAATGCCCAACTTTATGCTTGAGGATCTAATACCATGTAAAGGAATATTCAATGTGATTTCTCAAGATAGTGTTACAGTTATCTAACACTAGCCGAAGAATCAGATAAATATAATAAGAAAAAAAATGGAAGACAATACTAAACTTAATTTATCATTGATAATGATAGATCATATATGAATACATAATCAAGGATATTTTTACTCTTACAACAAAGTTGATATTTATAATAGATTGTAGGAGGAAGTTATGAGAGGTAGGAGAAAAGTAAGGGAAGTTACTTCTTGCAATAACTTTTTATGGAAATAACTTCCTCTAGAAAACCTAACTAGAGTTAATGCAAATAAGTCCACAAAGTTGACTTTAATTATTTAACAGGAGAAGGAGGAGGAGAAGGAGGAGAAGAAGAAAAAGAAGAAGTGGAACAACATGAGGAATAAGCAGAAACAGAAGAAGAGCTAAGTTGAAGAAGAACAAGAAGAAGGAGAAGGATAAGCAGGTCTCTCGCCGGTTTTACGGGACTCCCGGCGAAAATCTGCGGAAGCTCGGCGCTTTTCTGTGGATTTCGAGTGGAGAACAACAAGAAATAAGAAAGAGATATGGAAAACTCTCAGATTCTTATTGCTCTTCTGGACAATCTACAGACTCCTTGGACATGCTTACAATGGGACTACCGCCCCCTTTATATAGAGGGCGGGCTGAGCTCATGACGTAAGCGCTTACGTCATTCTGCTACAGTGCGCTACAGTGCTACAGTGTACTTGCTACAGTACAGTGTACCTGCTACAGTGTACAGTGTTCTGCTACAGGCGCACCGCCCCTACGTACAGTGGTCACCGTCCTATGCACAGTAACCCTATACTAGAGTACAGACTACTATAGTGACAGCTGTCCTACAGTGACAGCTGTCTGTACGACTACAGTAGTTACAGTGACAGCTGTCTATCAGCTACAGTGATAGCTGTCGGTACGGCTACAGTGTTGCTACAGTGTTTTATTCTTTGCACACCTTCCCACCACGCTCCGCTTGCTAGTCGTGGCGGCTACTTGCTACTGGTACTAGGGCCTTTTCCTTTTGGACTTGCTGGGCTGTTGGACTGGGTCGCTTGGAGACGTCGCCTCCACTGGTTTGTTGGCATCACTTTGCGTGGAGCCGGGTCTGTGGGGATAGTGTTTGCTGGTGTAGCTATGGTGTCGTCTGTAGCATCTGATATAGCTGGTAGTGTTGTGCAGTGGTGGCGAGAGTGGTGATGCTGTCGACGTGGTCGTCGTTGCCGAGGTTGGTGCTGACAAGGTTCGGGAAAGTTAGCTACTGAGAAGGTCTCTTTTGCAGAAAAGGGGTCAACCGAAGCAGCTGAGGAGATGTAGTTGTTCTCAGATGGTGGTGAAGTATCTTCCTGCCAGCTTTTGTTGAGCTCCCTAGCCTGTTGCTTGTAGTATGCTACCTTCCTTTGCAGCTTCTTGATCTCTTTTTCACACCATGTTATGTAGTGTTGCTGCTCTTGTAGCAACTTTTGGGAAGGACATGGTACAGGCGAGGCTGATGTAGTTGGCTCCTCCGTTTTATCATAGTGTGGCCCGCACAGGTTGCAGGCTGTAAATCTGCAATTGTGCCTTTGTCCGCCCCGTGGTCTGGTGTTGGTAATACGAACACCTCTCCTCTTCTTGTGGTAGAGGGTGATGTCCTTCTTCGACTTCGAGAGTGGCATAAACAGCTTCTCCTTGCTGCGGCTGTATTGGGGAACTAGTGTTCTCAGCAGGTTCTTCCTTATCATCACCCCATCCGGTTGCTACTACAGGAAAGTCGTAGTAAAAAGATGGAGGTGGGGAATAGCGGACATAGTAGTCAAACCTGCCACTGGGTTCCCCTAAGGTATCCCATTCTCCGAGGGCATAGATGGCTTCCTCATGTAGAAGGGGGCTGAGAGAGTAGTGAAGGCTTTGAGTGTCCTCTCCTTCAGAGATGCTGAAAATGGCATCACTTTGTTCCTCCCCTTCCTTTACGGAGATTAGTTCATAATCTTCGGGAACGTTGAGCTGTTCGAAGATGGCAACTCTCTTTACGTTCCTCCTGTCATTCGGGCATTTTCTTGCAAAGTGCCCTTCATTTCCGCAGAGGTAGCACTTGCACTGTCTGTTGCGTATCAAGTGTTTCCTCCTTTCTATCCGCACATGAGTGTCGTGCGGTTTCCCTTTGTATGTCTTCGCCTTTCTTACCCCGTACTTCTTCTCCTTGGTGTAGTAACCTGGGATCGGGATCTTACCGCAGAAAGAAAGGTCCTTGAGGGACCTTTTGAATGCAGCATCCTTGCATTCTTCCTCGAGAAATTTGTAGGCGAAGAGAATCCTCGGGATCACACCTATGTTGGCTCCTGGGTATTGTTGATCAAAGGCCGTCTTCATTCTTCGGCCTAGTTCTCCCGGCATCTTCATCCAGAATTTTTCGGATAGTTCCGTGCTGATGAAGAGTCTTCCTGTTTTTGTTGCAAGCCTGAGATAGTCATTCATGTATAGCAATATATCTTTTATATTTTCACATGAAAGACGTTCAAGATCCCGGTAAGCTTCGTTTTGGGCAAGGGTTGACCCCTGCGTTGGATCTTCTAATGAAAATACCCTTCTCATTTGGGAGAGGATATTTTGAGTGCCAGCTCTTCCTTCTCCTGCAGCAATGGTGGCCTGGTACTCATTTCCGTACTGCATGCGCCATTGCACCCAGACGAGTCTTTCAGCCTCGCCTAGCAGGTTCTCGATGTACTCGATCTTGTCCCTCGTGTCCGTGAATCCTATGCCCGCAATGTGGTTCCTTGTAATGGCCTCCCATCTGGAAAATGCCTCATCAAAGAGGCCGAGCTGCTCAGAAATCACGAACATAGCCCCGCTATTCTGCTGAGCAGAAGGTAGGGTCCACATTTCATTGTTGAAGCCTCTCTGGAACCTTCCTTGCCTTCGCTGCTCAAATGTGGGTGTCATCCGTGACGTTGACGGGACAGTGTTTGTAGCTGGCGGGTAGCCCGGAGGACCCATTGCAGCATCTTCTGGCGGCATGTATGGACGGTGTGGAGATGCCGCCGAAGTTATTGTACTTGCGTACAATTGCTCAGTTAATTTTTTTAGTATCGGGTATTCCATCTCCGGCTCAGCTTCACATCCTGCAGCTATGATATTAATTATGGGAATAGTGCAGGTGTTACCTTCCTCATGCTGGAAGGGGTTGTCGTACACTTCCTCGTCATCAGGGTATACGTCCCACTTTGTTGCTGGGGACGGGTAGTCCAGGTCTCCTTCTAGAAAGTCCTGGTTCAGAAGGCGATGGAAATAGCTTTCGTCATCGCTCTCTTCATCTTGTGCTGCTTCATCTATTAGGACGGCGAGTATATGAGTGGCTTTGAGCTCCTCCTCGTCGCTCTGGACTTCCTCATCTCGTTGGAGGTAACACGACCTCCTGTGTGTTTCCACTGGCTTGTATCCTCCGAATCGGAGGGAGATACTCCCGTCAAGGAGGCTCCTGCTGGTCACCTCTTCAGGTTGTGTTGGGGTAAGCACTTGGGTTGGTCGCACAACCCAGCTTCGTCCCTGTAGTGTTCCGGCAGAGTACCTGCGTCCTGGGAGGGCATGTACGCCGTGGCTTGCCAAGTAGTCCACGACCCCTTGAATTTCGTAGGCGAAGCCTACGTTTGGAGTATTCGACAGCCGTCCGACCAGTCCCCTGGTGATGAGCAGATTGGATTCTCCATTCTGCGAGTTTTCATATCCTTTGGTCAGGATAGAGACTTGGAGATTTCTGTAAAAATCTCCAATAGTTAGCATTATGTCTGGTATGACATAAACTAACTGGCTGCCCTTAGCCAGATCGACCTCCATTGTGGCCAATATGGCCTTGTCTCCTGCTCACCGACCGTCTCGAAAGACAATCAGTGCTATTGTTTCGACCTCCTGTCGGTGTAGTGTTTGGATTCGAAGCTGCAGTACCCCAAGGTGTATGTACTGCATTCCGCTCCTTTGTAGCTGGTGGTAGCTCTCCTCTTGGATGAAGGAAAGGTCCACTTGGTTGTTGTTGACACACAAGATCGACTCCTCCGATCTGTGCGTGTACACCTTATGGTGTACATCATCCCTTCGGGAGTGGTAGAGAACCTCCGCAGGGACGATTGCAGCTCTCTCCTGCATCGACAATTTCAGCTGTACCTGTGGATCAAGTTGCTGTTCCAAGGTATGCTGTGGGGTGCTCCGCCCCATGAGGAACTGGCCCACCCTTCTTGTTGCTTGCTGGGCGGTGTGAAGGCGTCGGTGAGTTCTCCTGTATCCTCGAATCTGGTCTTCGAAGAGTGGAGATGATGTTGACGGTTGTTCCAAGGCCAACTGGATGTTCGGCCTTGACGTCATTCGCCTTCAAGCTTCTCCTGCTCCTCCTTGAGTATGTCGAAAGGGTTTTTGAAAACCTTAGGCTTCCTTGGGCCTCCTGCGGCCTCTGGGTGATGCCGCTTTGCTCTAGCTGAAAAAGAAGCCCTTTTACCTGAGCAAGGTCTTCACTGATGTGTAGAGATAGTGCTAGACTATCCTTCTCTGGTTGCCGAAGTAGCCTGGTTGTTTCAAGTGCAAGTTCCCTGGCGTCTTGTTGTGTGAAGGTTCTACTGTCAAGTATGACAGTTGTCAAGTTCGTCAGAGAGTCTCTTAGTCCCGAGATCTCTCGTGATGTTCTGGCACAGTTCAAGTACTTGTTTAAAGTTCTTTAGGTGAACTTTTGATGACAGGCAAGTCTTGTCGTAGATTACAGCAAGATTATGTGCTAGCTGGTTTGTTGTAACTTTAGAAGTTAAAGCAAGGTCAAGGTATTCGAGATGAGAGGTTCGGGAATGCTCATACCATTCCTGAATAGATTTTTCCCATGCGTCAGACATATAAGCTTAATTCATAATCACCAAAACCATCCTAGAGATAAGTTCCAGATTAGGAATAGACTATACTGAGATCACACAGGCGTGCCCTTGGGCTTACAACAGGCCTCCTGCCTCAACTGCCAAGTTAGGGCCTGTTCTTTTTCTCAGATCAGTCACCGCCTAATCCGCATAATACCATAAAGGACGAGAATTCGTAATTGATGAACTCAACCCTAGTCTTAACACGGTAATACAGGACAGGAAATGGCAAGAACGAACCCTTACCTCATACTCTTAGCACCTTGACCTCGAAGGTATTTACGCTGCCATATCTTTGACAAGCTCTGATACCATGTGTGACTCTCGCCGGTTTTACGGGACTCCCGGCGAAAATCTGCGGAAGCTCGGCGCTTTTCTGTGGATTTCGAGTGGAGAACAACAAGAAATAAGAAAGAGATATGGAAAACTCTCAGATTCTTATTGCTCTTCTGGACAATCTACAGACTCCTTGGACATGCTTACAATGGGACTACCGCCCCCTTTATATAGAGGGCGGGCTGAGCTCATGACGTAAGCGCTTACGTCATTCTGCTACAGTGCGCTACAGTGCTACAGAAGCAGAAGCAGAAGAAGAAGAAGAAGAAGAAGAAGAAGAAGAAGAAGAAGAAGAAGAAAGAGAAGAAAGAGAAGGAGAAGGAGAAGAAGAAGAAGAAGAACAAGCAGAAGTTGAAGAAGAAGGAGAAGAATTAGAAGGAGAAGAAAGAGAAGAAGAAGAAGGGGAAGCAAAGGAAGAAGAAGAAGAAAAAGAAGGAGAAGAACAAGCAGAAGTTGAAGAAGAAGGAGAAGAATTAGAAGGAGAAGAAAGAGAAGAAGAAGAAGAAGAAGAAGGAGAAGAATTAGAAGGAGAAGAAAGAGAAGAAGAAGAAGGGGAAGCAGAGGAAGAAGAAGAAGATGAAGAAGAAGAAGACCCTTAGAATTTCAGAGGGCTTCTAGAATTTCAAGTAATATTAAATTTAGTCAAATGGGGCAATGCTCCACTTAAGAAGATTCTGGTAGGCTGAACTAGCCCACTTGTTCTTGAAGGAAAAGGGTTTGACCCACCTTGACCTTTTACCTGGTAAATGGCCCAATGTTATCTTAAATTTAGTTGTCATTAGCTGATGCATCAATCTCCACTTGTTGGGAAGGATTTGTCCTCAAATCCAGCAGGTCTACATTTTTGAGATAGGGAGAAAGATCACGAACATTAAAAGCAGATGAAACATTGTAATCTCTAGGTAAGTCTATCTTATAAGCATTTTCCCCAACCTTTTGCAATACTTTGAATGGACCTTCTGCTCGTGGCATCAACTTTGACTTCCTCTTGCTTGGAAACCTTTCTTTTCTCAATTGAACCCACACCAAGTTTCCTGGAGCAAACTGAACTTTCTTCCTATGCTTGTCAGCTGCTTGCTTGTGAGCTTCATTCTTCTTCTCAATTTGTCTGCGGATCCGCTCATGTAGCATCTTCATTGTTTTAGCTCTTTCATTACCATCAAAATAAACTTTTTCCTGTTCAGGAAGTGGAGTGAGATCAATTGGGGTGATAGGATTGAGGCCATAAACTATCTCAAACGGAGTACTGTGCTCCTGTTCATCCCAACTCTTCAAGTAATTGTTTATCAAAGTTCTCAACAAGGTTGATAGAATTCGATTTACCACCTCGGTTTGCCCATCAGTTTGTCGATGACACATGTGGTGCTAAACAACAGCTTGATTCCTAACTTTCTCCACAATGTCTTCCAGAAATAACTAAGGAACTTCATATCATGATCTGAAAAAATACTTGTATGAACTCCATGAAGCCTCAAAATCTCTTTGAAGAATAAATCTGCAATGTGAGAGGCATCATCTGTCTTGTGACAGGGAATAAAATGAGCCATTTTCAAAAATCGGTCTACTACCACCATAATAGAATCCTCTAACCTTTGTGTTCTTGTCCATGCTCACATCAGTCCATGGGATTTCTGAAACTAGGAGAGGGGTGTACATACATGCTCACATCCTTGAGAATTATCCTATGACTTAGCCTTATGACAAGCAATACATCTGTCGACAATAGCTTGCCCATTTTTTTATAATTCCTGGCCAATAGAAATGTTCCTATAGCATTGCCATAGTTTTTGTTAATCCCAAAGTGATCAGCAAGACAACCACTATGAACCTCTGGAATTAAAAGCTCTCTTAACAAACTTTGAGGAATGCATAATTTCTCAGCCTTGAAAAGAAAGCCATCTATTTTGAAATATTTGTCCACAACATTGAGCATAGAGATCAATGCATGTCTTCTTGATGGTGCATCCGCCACTACATTTGAACTGCCAGATTTGTTCTTGATAACAGATGAAAATGATTGTAAGGACTCCATCCACCTGAGTTTACATTGCTCTTTCAAATGCTTTAAGTGGCTATGATCAGTGTGGATGACAAACTCCTTTGGAAGAAGACAATGCTGCCATGTCTCAAGCGCATGAATAATAGCGTAAAACTCTATCATGAATAGAATAGTTTAATAAAGAACCTGATACTTTCTAGCTAAAATAGGCAATATGGCGGCCCTCTTACAATAGCACAGCTCCAATTCCAACTCCAGAAGCATCACACTCAATTTCAAAAGTTTTGGAGAAGTCTGGTAGTTTTAAAATTGGAGCTGATAAAAGCTTCCTTTTGACAGCATCAGAACTCCTTTGAGCACCTTCAGTCCATTTGAACTCTCCCTTCTTCAAACATTCAGTCAATGGAGCCATAAGACTTCAGTACAAATCTCCGATAGAATGATGCAAGCCCATGAAAACTTCTAACTTCATGGATGATGGAGGTGGGGATTGGCCACTTCTGAATAGCACGGATCTCCTCTTCATCTACTTTAATTCCTTCATGGGAGATCACATAGCTAAGAAAATTAACTTTATTCTGAAAGAAGTGGCCCTTTTTAAGGTTAGCATAAAGCCTTTACTCTCTCAGCATTTTGAACACTTGTTGAAGATGATCTAGGTGCTCAGCTTCATTCTAGCTATAGATTATAATATCATCAAAGTACACGATGACAAATCTTCCAAGGAACTTTCTCAACACATGATTCATCAGTCTCATAAAAGTACTGGTGCATTAGAAAGTCCAAAAGGCATTACCATCCATTCATACAAGCCATGCTTTGTTTTGAAGGCTGTCTTCTATGCATCACCTTCCTTCATGCAAATCTGATGGTAACCAGTTTTCAAATTTATCTTGGAAACGAATTTGGCATCATACAGCTCATCAAGAAAATCATCAAGGATAGTGGTACTTCACCATAAATTTGCTGATTGCATGGCTGTCAATACACATGCATATAGTTTCATCCTTTTTGGGAACAAAAAGTGCTGGTATAGAACATGGGCTCATGGACTCTCGAGCATACCTCTTTGCCATAAGCTCTTCCACTTGCCTTTGCATGGGCAGCACCTGGAATAAGATCAATCTAGTGCTCAATTTTCTCTTCGAGGAGGGAATCCAAGTGGCATCTTCAGAAAAGATATCCTTGAATGCATCAAGAACAGATTTGGCTAGTAGAGGAATGGAACAAGCCACATTCTCACCGTCTCAACTATCAACAAAATGAACACTGATTCATGCTTGGAAATAGCTTCCTCAATCTCTGATTTGCTCAAGAAAAGACTCTCCTTATTTTCTCCTTAAACTCACCTCTAGGGATCTGATGTGGGCTAAGAGGAGCCAAAATAATGCTCTTGCCATACTTTGAGAAAGGATAAGTGTTCTTAAAATGATCATGCACTGATTTTCTATCAAACTGCCATGGCCTTCAAAGAATGGTATGACTCTAGTACTCATAGGAACAATATCTCAAAGCACTTTATCTCGGTAAGACTTGACAATAAAGAATGAAATCAGAGCTCATTTAGAGACTTTTACGTCACTATCCTTGTTAAGCCATTGCAACTTGTAAGGTTGAGGATGACAACAAACTGCAAAGAGAGCTGATGCTAGTAAATAAATTATTCAGGATTGGGAGCATGCTTCGGGGGCTAGGGTCAGACACGCATCAGAATGGTAGCTGCTTAGTCTCATCCGAGAGTTCAATCTCTTTGTACTGTGCTTTTGTTCCTTTGCAACTGGTCTCCACTCTAACTGCTTGAATGCCGGTCTTGCCGACAGTTGCTTACCTGACACATGGACTCAGGAGGAAGCCAGTCCAATAAGACTGAGCTTTTCTAAAGTGGAAAAAGCTCTATTCACTTATCCTTTCTTCTTCCTTCCCCATGCTTGCTCTTTTTTGAGTTCTCCATGACTCTGTCCTCTCTCTTTCCACTCTCTATCATCAAACACTATCTCTATTGGATTTCCTTTCCTCCAGACCCACTGTTTCTCTTTTCTTTCACTTCCTATGCTAGCTAGTGATGTAGGACAACTACATCCTTTTACAGTAAAATTAGAGATCTAGTCCAAGTTGAATTCCAACTCCAATTAGGATCCATCAAGATTCGTATAGCTAGAGTCTAAAAGCCATATCTCCTAAGATATTGATCCAAATCCAGCAAATAACTATCCGTTGAAAATCTGAGATCGATTCCTACAAGTCTCTTATTTACTATTTTGAATAATTCGGACTTTGTATTGATCAAAATTAGGATTTATTTATCAGTCCGAGTCAATAACAGTTCTAGCCCAATAAGGAATAGGATTTATACATCTTTATTTAAGATATGTTAAGTATAATTCTTAGTGGAGTCTAAGTCCTATTTTTAGTCTACACCGAGTAGGACTGTAAGTTTAGTAGAGGGCTATATATACAGCCCAAGATTGTATCAAAAGAAAAGGTTTTTTCTATCAATAATATTCTCTTATTTTGGGTTTGATCCCTTTCTATCTTTCTTATGGATTCAAGGATCTATGGTGGTGAGAATACGGTGATCTTCTCCCTATCTCTCATGCCCTCTCCCACTGCATCAAGTGTATCTATCATGGTAAGAAGACGGTGATCTTCCTCCTACTCCTCATGCCCCCTCTCGCGCTGCATCAGCTAGCTAGCGTGCCCCACCCACCCTATTGATTTTGTTGAAGTGACAGTCTCTCCTCTTTGAGCTTATGGACCATAAACTATTGCATCATTGCTTTTCATCTCCCCGGCAGTAAAGCGATTGTCTGATAAGCTTCAATGCTCTCAACTTGGTCTGGATCATTTGACTATGGCTCCACATTCTTTACAATGATAAGCTTGATCATGAGGGTCCAAATCAGGTTCTCCATGCTCAACATAGGGAATGATGTGAATGTAACCCTCAGCCCCAAGGAAGGTTTGACCACCGTCAGCTAATTTCTTATTCTTGTATTAGAGGATTTCAAAAATTACGTAGGTGCTTTATGTCTTCTTCTTCCTTTGTATCTAAGGATCTCAATGCAATTCCTGGTAATTTCTGTTTCTATATCGGTCCAATGATGAACTCGTTCTACTGGCTCTCAAAAGCCAGACAGTAATAATGGACCTCAAACCGTTGCCTGTGGACCAGCTGCAGGCTAACTAACTAACCTTTGTTCTATTGGTTTGGTGATTGCTACCGAGACAATTTCTTTATGCCCATCAAATGATTTTGAGATGCTAATCCACGAATCAGTGAATCCGGGTACAGAGACTAGCCGCTGCTTTCGGCATTGAGATTAGTCAATGCCAGGCACTCGAAAGGAGTCATGGCAGGAGACAGATGTCTGCAGAGGTAAGTAAAGCTGTGAGAGGGAGTTGTGTTGATTCAAGGAGAGAGCTGGTGTTAACCTGTGTTGAGATTCTGGAGAATTTGAAAAAGTAACTGCTAAGACTATGGACCTTTTCCACACCAGAGTTGGCTGCTGGCACAACATGGTGGTGCTTTACCACACTGCAGGCACATGCTCGTAAGCGTTAAGACCCTATATATACCAGAAACTATCAACAAGCCTGTGGATGACCCTAACTCGTATTTTCATATTGTGCATGACCTGACTCAGTAGGTACAATTAGGCATCCTTTGAAGATGAAGGGCTGTTAAATTCGGGGCTGCCGGTGGCTTTCTTCCTAGCTTGTTGTGGGTGCTTTAGGATCATCGCAGAGACTGTGAATTTACTAGATAAGGAAGAGCTAGGGTGGTGGGTGGGAGGAGCAAGTCCTATTGGAAGCAGAAGAGAGAGAAGCAGGAAGTCAGGGCTCCCATAGAGTTAGATCCCTAGGATCACAAAGTAACAAAGGCCTTTTTCTCAATTTTTGTGGATTGGAAGAACTCTGTCTCTTGAGACTGGACCTCCGACAACGTAGGTTCAGATTGTAATTTAGCTTCAATTAGTCTCACGAGCATGCAAAAAAAAATTTGTATTTTCCTACTAGCTAGAGTATTGTGACATACTTCTCCTGTTTGCCCCTCACAATGCTATGGCTGACTGCTTGTGGGCTGCTTGTGCTGGGGAAGGACACAACACAGGAGGCAAAGATAGCAATTCAGACTTCGAGGCCCAACTTCACATATGGAAAGACTCCTTGATTTTTGTTCATATAAGGGCTGACTTGATTTTTGTTCAGGTGCCACATGCTTTCCTTAGCAAGCAGAGTGCTAAGGCTGTGACAAAATGTTCTTGGTGGAAAAAATGTGAGTGAAAGATCCCACTGAATCTAATTTGATCCATGAATCTAAGAAATAGTGAGAATTCTTGATCTCCAAGTAGATCCCTGTATGTTGTTTCGCGTACCGCCACTATGGGATTTTATCTTGTAGTGCCCTTCCCTTATTTATTTTCTGTAATACCCTGAATCCTCAGCTAAGAAAGAAGAATTCACCAACAGACTCGATTGCTGGTAGTTGGAGGTAGAGTTCGAAAGCCCACTCAGTACTCAGTTACTTTTTCTTTTTCAAAGGCAGAGCTTAACCAGGAGATCGTGGGTGAGCTGGTGTACTGTTGAAGAGAAATCAATCAACATAGTGCCCAAGGACCAGAGCTTCAACTGATCGATTCTCACTCTTGTCTCTTGGGTAAGTTGGAACCAATTTGGGTCGATCCATTCCTTTTAGGGCTAGTCTCAGGGTATACTCCACTTTTGACTGCCATTTCTCATTTGACTGCTTAAGCCCTAACCCTCAGCTTTCGTGAGACTAAACGTTGTCCCCTGGGTGAAAGGGGCCACCATTTTCTTTCTTTCCTCAAATCATTTTGATCATTTCTCTTTTTTGGTCCCCGGGTTGGTTCATTTTCTCCTTCTATCTATGAACTTCTTGAAGATGGGATGGAGAGGAGGGAAAGTGAGCGATTCATTGTCCAGTTATGAGTAGTTTGACGGTGAGGAAGAGCTTGGAGAAGGGAGAATCCAGCTGACCCAACTCCCCTCTTTCACTAAGAGCAGAAGGCATGACACAATCTCACACTCCAACAATGGAACTTGAAGGCTATGTCACACTCCTCTATGTCTCAATTGCCTATCCTGTGCTTGAGAAGGTCCCCAGATCCTCGGCTGCACCTCGAGGAGCATTGAGTTGTCTAATGACTCGTCACGCCATCAGAGCAGGAATTCTTTGGTAAAAAGAACTTGAATAACTTAGTTTTTCTGATTTGAAAAATATTGTCTTTGCTCTTCATCACAATTAACCTGCATATTTGAAAGTGTCCGAATCACAAGAACTTCATCAGTCAATGTTTGGTTCCATTCTCTCATTCGTCAAGAATTTCTTCTTTATGGTCAGAATTTTCATTTACAAATTCTTGTATAGTCATCACCTTTCAGTTGGAGCATTCTGAAGAAATGAGGCCATGACCGAGACACTTGAAGTGCTTGATCTGTTCGTTCTTCTTTTGAAGTTGAGAGGCACCCTCCTGCTCCTTTTCTTTCTTTGACTTAGAGTTAGCTTCAGCTTTAGAGGACTCACCCTTTGAAGAACTTCCCTTGTTAGGAATAGAGCCTTTGTCACGAATTCTAAAAGAGGATCTTTTAGACACCTTTGATTTGTTTCTCCACCTTGGTAGCCAGCTTAATGACATCTTCAAGAGAAGAGAAGTGCTACAACTCCACTACAGTGGCAATTTCTTTGTTCAATCTCCCAAGAAACCATGCAACAGTATGCTCTTGTGGTTCATTCAAATTGCACCTCAGCATTAGAGTCTCAATTTCTTGAATATAATCTTCCGCACTTAGTATATTGCTTCAGCCCTTATAGCTTGAAATATAGATCTTGCTTGCAGATTTCTGGAATGAAACATTTTTACATCAATGCTTCATTTTGAACCAGCTCTTTATGCTATGCTTGCCATCACATTTCTTTGAGCTTGCAAGTTTTTCCACCATAGACTAGCATACTCTGTCAGTTCACAATGCAGCCATCTTGTATCTTTTTTTATCTGAGTAGCCTTTGTAATAAAAAATTCTGTCTACACATTGCACCTAATCAATGAATTCTTCTGGAGGTGATCTACCTTTAAATGTGGGAATTTCCACCTTCAAATCATCTTTTTGTTGCCTCTGCTGTCTTCACAACATAGGATTTTGTTTTTCTTCAGGTTCATAATCACTTGATGATTCACCACTAGAAGAAAGATTCAGTTGTTGTAGAGGTGGCAGTGTTCTTCTCCTTGTCCCATGTGGTTGCTGCATTTTTGTCATCAATTGAGCAAGTTGTTCCTTCAATTCCTCAAAGCCACATTGAAGAACTAGAATCCAAGCATGATCCAAACTCAAGCGTTGTGGTACTTGTCTGTCTCCATGGAAACAAATAAGGATTTCACAGTTTCCTCTTCACTCAAGACAACCCAAACTTTGATACCAATCTGATGGATATGCTTAGATAAGATGACAAGAAAACTCAAAGAAAAAAACAGCAAATGGAGAGTATCTTGCCACCAAGGTGATAATGTAAAACAACCACATCTTAGATAAGAGACAGGTGATAAGCAAACTCCCCACCAAGGTGAGAATGCAAGCAACCAGACCTCAGATAGAGAACTAGGAATAACTCACCACACTTGAAGGAATTCAAGTGATAAGAATTGATAAGCCTTGAAATTCAATTCAAGTACCAACTTCAAAGCAGTTTGATTAAACTCAAGAAATAAAAAAAACTCTAATTATATCAAAATTATCTTATTAATAGGGATAACTTACAGATACTAGATAAGGTATAATAAATATAGTATTTGCGAATACTAAAGGTTTACATTCAAAAAATGTTACAAGACCCTTGGAATTCCAAAATGCTCCTAGAAAGTAACATTAAATTCTAGTAGGTTGAATTAGGACTTCACAAGATCAGGCCCACATGTTCATGAAGGAAAAACGATCTGATAATTGCCCAATGTTCTCATGAATTTGGTTGTCACCAGCGATACATCACATCTTCTTCTTCTTCCTCTTGATGCATTAGCTAGTGACAACTAGATTCAAGAGAACTTGGGCCAATAACTAGGTCAAAGGCTAAATTGGGTGAAGCCCTTTTCTTTCAAAAACAAGTGGGCTAGCCCATGTGGGGTCTTAATTCAGCCTACCAAAACTGTCTTAAGCGGAGCATTATCCCATTTGACTAAATTTAATGTTTCTTTGAATTCTGGGAGCCTTTTGGAATTTCTAAGAGTTCTTTTAATGACGTTTCACTGTAAACCATTTGTATTCCTAAGTACTATATTTATCATATACCTTATCTCTTCTCCTTCTCATTCTACTTCTCATCTTCCCCATCTTCACCCTTTCCCTCTTCTTCTCCTTCAAATTCTCCTTATCCTTCTCCTTACGCTTCTTCTTCTTCTTCTTCTTCTCCTTCTCCTACTTTCTTGTTCTTCACCTTCTCCTACTCCGTCTCCTTCTCCTTTGACTTCCTTCTCCTTCTGCTTCTCCATCTTATTTTTCTTCACATTCTACTTCTCATCTTTTTCCTTCCTTCCTTCCTCTTCTTCCTCTTCTTCTTCTCCTTCTCCTTCTCCTTCTCCTTCTCCTTCTTCTCCTTCCTTCTTCAGCTCCTCCTTCTCCTTCTTCTTCCTTGTCTTTTTCTTCTTTTTCTTCTTTTCCTACTTTTTTTACTTCTCCTTCTCCTTCTACTTCTTCTTTCATTCATCTCGTTCTCCTTCTCCTTCTCCTGCTTCCTCTTTCACTTTTGCTTCTTCTTCTTCTTCTCTTCTTCTTCTCCTTTTTCTTCTTATCCATCTCTCCAGATCCTTCTTCTGCTTCTTCTTGTTCTTCTTCTTTTTCTTCTTTTCCTTAAATATAACACTTGAAATTCTAAAGGTTTACATTGGAAACTAGTTAAAAGATACTTAAAATTTCAAAAGGCTCCTAGAATTTCAAGTAATATTAAATTTAGTCAAATTGGGCAATGCTCCACTTGAGATGATAGTAGTAGGCTGAACCAGGATTCCACATGGGTCAGCCCACTTGTTCTTGAAGGAAAATGACTTGACTCAGCTTGAACTTTTACCTGGTAACTGGCCCAATGTTCTCTTGAATTTGGTTGTCACTAGCTGATGCATCAATATCTGATTGTTGGGAAGGATTTGTCCTCAAATCCAGCAGGTCTACATTTTTGGGATAGGGCAAAAGATCACGAACATTAAAAGTAGCTGAAACATTGTAGTCTCCAGGTAAGTCTATGTTATAAGTATTTTTCCCAACTTTTTGCAATACCTTGAATAGGCCTTCAGCTCGTGGCTTCAACTTTGACTTCCTCTTGCTTGGAAACCTTTCTTTTCACAATTGAATCCTCACCAAATTTCCTGGAGCAAACTGAACTTTCTTCCTATGCTTATCAGCTGCTTGTTTGTAAGCTTCACTCTTCTTCTCAATTTGTCTCTGAATCTGCTCGTGTAGCATCTTCATTGTTTTTCATTACCATCAAAACAAACTATTCCCAGCTCAGAAAGTGGAGTGAGATCAATTTGGTTGATAAGATTGAGGCCATAAATAATCTCAAATGGAGTACCCCCTGTAGTGCGATGAGTGCTCCTGTTGTAAAGCAAACTCTGCATGTGCTAGGTGTTCATCGCAACTTTTCAAGTTCTTGTTCATCAAAGTTCTCAACAAGGTTGATAGAGTTTGATTTATCACCTCAGTTTGCCCATCAGTTCATGACATGTGGTGCTAAACAACAGCTTGGTTCCTAACTTTCTCCACAATGTCTTCCAGAAATAACTAAAGAACTTTAAATCACGATCTAAAACAATACTTTTGGGAACTCCATGAAGCTTAATAATCTCTTTGAAGAATAGATATGCAATGTGAGAGGCATCATCTGTCTTGTGACAGGGAATAAAATGAGCCATTTTCAAAAATCGGTCTGCTACCACCATAATAGAATCCTTTCCCCTTTGTGTTCTTGGCAGCCCAAGTACAAAGTCCATGCTCACATCAGTTAATGGGATTTCTGAAACTGGGAGAGGGGTGTGCATGCTAAGGCCTTATGACAAGGAATAGATCTGTCGACAATTGCTTTCACATTCTTTATAAAAAAAAGTTCCTGTAGCATTGCCATAGATTTTGTTAATCCCAAAGTGACCAGCAAGACAACCACTATGAGCTTCTCGAATTAAAAGCTCTTAATGAACTTTGAGGAATGCATAATTTCTAAGACTTGAACAGAAAGTCATCATGTTTGAAATATTTGTCCACAACATTTTTATCACAGGAAGAATATATGGAAGAGAAATTTGGGTCTGTTTGGTACAACTCCTTTACCATTTCAAATGCAAGCAATTTCACATGGAGCATAGAGAGCAATGCATGTCTTCTGGATAATGCATCCGCCACTACATTTGAACTGCCAGATTTGTGCTTGACAATAGATGAAAATGATTGTAAGATCTCAACTAACATAGCAACAAGCGTGGTAGACGAGGAAAACACTGTTGCCTCTATTAAAAACTCCTTGAATCCATAAGGAAGAGAGAAAATTCACTAAAGTATAACTTTATTGAGAATAAAAGTTGTTCTCCCGTCCATAGGGCTCAAGGCCTATTTATACAAATACCAGAAGTCCAATTTGAGTAAGTTTTTGGATTCCCAAGTCCTAAACTGAATACAACTCAGCTTGAACCCATTAATTGGGTTGGTAGAAGTTCTAAATAAGTTAACCTACGAAAATAAAATCTTAAATAAGGATTCATCCTTCCCAAGTCCTAAACTGAATAGGATTCAGCCCAAAATTAGTTTTGGGTTAGTGGAATTCGAAAATAAGACCTAAGACATCATAATGAAGGGAATTTAAACATAGAAAGGTACTAAGTAAGGTAAATCCTAAGTTTAAATAAAGGAGTGAATCAAATCATTTGTCATGGCCCCTTGACTTCTGAATTAGCTCATTTTGATATTTCTGAACTTCCTTTGAGCATCCTGCATCAGTGTCCCCTTCTTGTAAAGAACTCGTCCTCGAGTTATTTTGTCGTAACTTGCAGTCCTCGGGTGCATGGTAGTAAAGTATTTGAGATTCTCAAATCCTTCGGGAGGTCGATGACATAGGTATTGCTGTTTATCTTTTTTAGTATCTTCAGTGGCCCAATTTTCTTCTGTTTCAGTTTGTTGTAAGTTCCAGTTAGAAACCGTTCCTTCCTCAAGTGCACCATCACCAGATCTCCTTCTTGAAACTCTTTTGGATGCTTATGAATGTCCGCTTTAATTTTGTATTTGGCATTGGATTCTTCTAATTTCTTCTTTACCTCATTATGCACTTTAATAATTCTCTCCACCATATTGTCTGCAGCTATGCTTGTTCCTGGCAATTTGGGCAACACCACCAAATCCAGCGGGTGCTTTGGGGTTCTTCCATTGACAATTTCAAATGGTGATTTTTCCCGTGGACCTGTTCTTCATGTTATTAAAGCGAATTCAGCTTGTGCGAGTGCATAATCCCACTGCTTTGGTTTGTCTCTTGCAAGACACCGAATGATGTTTACAAGTGTTCGATTCACCACTTCAGTTTGTCCATCTGTTTGTGGATGATAAGCACTGCTAAATTGCAGAGACGTATCAAATCGCCTCCACAATGTCTTCCAAAAGTGACTTAGAAATTTTGTGTCACGATCAGAAGTAATAGTCTTTGGCACTCCATATAGCCTTACAATCTCTTGAAAGAATAGATTAGCCACCCTTGTTGCATCTGCTGTCTTCTTACATGGAATGAAGTGTGCCATCTTGGAAAATTTGTCGACAACAACAAATATTGAATCTAAGCCTTGTTGAGTCCAGGGGAGGCCTAAAACAAAATCCATCGATAGATCCTCCCATAGGGCATTTGGCACAGGCAATGGGGTATAAAGGCCAGTGATTTTCCCGTGGACCTGTTCTTCATGTTATTGAAAGCGAATTCAGCTTGTGCGAGTGCATAATCCCACTGCTTTAGTTTGTCTCTTGCAAGACATCGAATGATGTTTACAAGTGTTCGATTCACCACTTCAGTTTGTCCATCTGTTTGTGGATGATAAGCACTGCTAAATTGCAGAGACGTATCAAATCGCCTCCACAATGTCTTCCAAAAGTGACTTAGAAATTTTGTGTCACGATCAGAAGTAATAGTCTTTGGCACTCCATGTAGCCTTACAATCTCTTGAAAGAATAGATTAGCCACCCTTGTTGCATCTGCTGTCTTCTTACATGGAATGAAGTGTGCCATCTTGGAAAATTTGTCGACAACAACAAATATTGAATCTAAGCCTTGTTGAGTCCTGGGGAGACCTAAAACAAAATCCATCGATAGATCCTCCCATAGGGCATTTGGCACAGGCAATGGGGTATAAAGGCCAGTGATTTTCCCGTGGACCTGTTCTTCATGTTATTGAAAGCGAATTCAGCTTGTGCGAGTGCATAATCCCACTGCTTTAGTTTGTCTCTTGCAAGACATCGAATGATGTTTACAAGTGTTCGATTCACCACTTCAGTTTGTCCATCTGTTTGTGGATGATAAGCACTACTAAATTGCAGAGACGTATCAAATCGCTTCCACAATGTCTTCCAAAAGTGACTTAGAAATTTTGTGTCACGATCAGAAGTGATAGTCTTTGGCACTCCATGTAGCCTTACAATCTCTTGAAAGAATAGATTAGCCACCCTTATTGCATCTACTGTCTTCTTACATGGAATGAAGTGTGCCATCTTGGAAAATTTGTCGACAATAACAAATATTGAATCTAAGCCTTGTTGAGTCCTGAGGAGACCTAAAACAAAATCCATTGATAGATCCTCCCATAGGGCATTTGGCACAGGCAATGGGGTATAAAGGCCAGTGTTTTGAGAGCTTCTTTGGCTGTTTGGCATACATAGCACCTTTGTACAAAGCGACTGACATCCCTCTTAAGTTGTGACAAGTAGTAGCGCTCTTCAACTAGTGCAATGCTCTTGTCGCTCTTTCACCACCTTTTCTCTCAAGGAGCACCTTGGAATGCAAAGACGAGAACCCTTAAAGAGAAAACCTTCATGGAGATATATAAATCACTTCTTTGTCCTGCTTGGCACTTTCTAAGCTCCTCTTTAAAATCTTCATCTTCAGCATACAATTCCTTCAAATAATCAAACCCTTCAACTTTGTTGTTTATAGTTACCAGCAAGGTTGCCCTGCGGCTCAAAGCATCTGCCACCTTATTTTTTTTGTCCAGATTTGTGTTTTAAAACATAGGTGTATTGCTGTAAGAATGATGACCATCGACCATGCATGCGATTCAAGTCCTTCTAGCTATCAATGAATTTCAAAGCTTGGTGGTCAGTATATAGAATGAACTCTCTTTGAATTAGATAGTGCTTCCAATGACAAACTGCTTGTACAACCGCATAAAATTTCAGCTCATATGTTGACCACTTCTTTCGAGCTTCACTCAACTTTTCGCTATAGAAAGCTACTGGTCTGCCTTCCTGGGATAGAACAGCTCCAATGCCTATGTACGAAGCATCACAGTCTACCTCGAATAACTTCTCGAAGTTGGGCAATGCCAAAATAGGTGCAGTAGATAACTTCACCTTGATCAACTCGAAGCATCTATTAGCTTCTTGAGTCCAGGAGAACTTGCGTTGCTTCAAACATTCAGTTATTGGTGCCATAATGGAGCTCAAGTTTTTGACAAACCTCCGATAGAATGTTGCCAAACCATGGAAACTTCTAACTTCTAATACACTTCTGGGTATCGGCCATTCCTTAATAGCTTTTACCTTTTCTTCATCAACATGAATGTCTTCAGCACTTACAACGAAACCCAAGAACACCAAGTGGTCAGTCATAAAATGGCATTTCTTTGAGTTGATGTATAACTTCTCCTTCTTCAGCACAGTAAGTACTTCTATTAGATGCCTTTTATGTTCTTCTTCATTATGACTGTACACCGGGATATCATCGAAGTAAACAACAACAAAATAACCAATGAAAGGTTTGAGTACCTTATTCATCAATCGCATGAAGGTACTTGGTGCATTTGAGAGTCTAAAAGGCATAACAAGTCCTTTTGTTTCGAAAGCATTTTTCCATTCACCACCGAGTCTAATTCTGATTTGATGGTATCCACTCCTCAAATCTATCTTGGAGAACACCTTTGACCCTTCCAACACATCCAACACGTCCTCTAAGCAAGGAATTGGGAATCTATACTTTACCGTGATTCGGTTGATAGCTTGACTACTACACACATCCGCCAACTTCCATCTTTCTTAGGTGTTAATAAGGCTGGAACTGCACATGGGCTCATGCTGAATCTGACCATTACTTTTCTGATCAACTCTTCAACCTTGTCTTGTAAAAGTTTTGACTCTTTTGGATTCATTTTGTAGTGGGGCAGATTTGGTAAACTCACTCCAGGAACAAGGTCAATGTGGTGCTGAATATCTCTCATTCGGGGTAGTTCATCAGGAAGATCATCAGGCATGATTTTCTTGAATTCATCTAGGAAGGGTTGCAAGCCTTTTGGAGCTTCAGTGGGCATTGTCTCCATTCCTTTCTAGGAAGGGTCCAGCACTTCTTGTTGCCAAAAAGGATGGAACTATGCACATGTGTATTGACAGCCGTGCAATCAACAAAATTATGGTGAAGCACTGCTATCCTATTCCAGGACCTGATGATTTTCTTGATGAGCTACATGGTGCCAAAATCTTTTCCAAGATAGATTTGAAGAGTAGTTAACATCAGATTTGCATGAAGGAAGGTGACAATGGAAGACAGCCTTCAAAAGCAAAGCATGACTTGTATGAATGGATGGTAATGCCTTTTGGACTTTCTAATGCACCTACTTTTATGAGACTAATGAATCATGTGTTGAGAAAGTTCTTTGACAGATTTTTCATTTTGTACTTCGATGATATTATGATCTATAGCTAGAATGAAGCTGAGCACCTAGATCATCTTCAACAAGGGTTCAAAATGCAGAGAGGAGAAAGGCTTTATGGTAACCTTAAAAAGTACCACTTCTTTCAAAATCAAGTTAATTTTCTTGGCTATGTGATCTCCCATAAGGAATCAAAGTAGATGAAGAGGAGAGTTCAGTAGTCTTATTGTGGCTTCAAAGATTTGTACAGGGGTTCAGTAGTCTTATGGCTTCATTGAGTGAATGTTTGAGGAGAGGAGAGTTCAAATGGACCGAAGCTGCTCAAAGGAGTTCTGATGCTGTAAAAAAGAAGCTTTGTTCAGCTCCTATTTTTGGTACTACCAGACTTCTCCAAAACTTTTTGAAATTGTGTGATGCTTCTGGAGTTGGAATTGGAGTCGTGCTATAGCAAGAGGGTTGCCCTATTGCCTATTTCAGCGAAAGAAGTGTCTGGTTCTTTTTATTAAACTATTCTACTTATGATAAAGAGTTTTACTATTATTCGTGCATTTGAGACATGGAAGCATTATCTTATTCCAAAGGAGTTTGTCATCCACACTGATCATGAGTCATTAAGCATTTAAGAACAATGTAAACTCAGAAGGAGGCATGCTCAGTAGATAGAGTTCTTATGATCATTTTCCATCTGTTATCAAGTACAAATCTGGCAGTTCAAACGTAGTGGCAGATGCACTATCCAGGAGAAATGCATTGCTCTTACGCTCAATGTGAAATTGCTTGCATTTGAAATGATATAGGAAGGTTGTGGACCAATATGTAAAACATGATGGCTTTCTTTTCAAGGCTGAGAAATCATGCATTCCTCAGAGTTTTTGTTAAGAGAGCTTTTAATTCGAGAAGCTCATAGTGGTTGTCTTGCTGGTCACTTTGGGATTAACAAGAACTATGGCAATGCTACAGAAACATTTCTATTGGCCAGGAATTAAATTATAAAGAATGGGCAAGCTATTGTCAACAGATGTATTGCCTGTCATAAGGATAAGTCATAGAATAATTCTCCAGGATGTGAGCATGTACACCCCTCTCCTAATTTCAGAAATCCCATGTACTGATGTGAGCATGGACTTTGTATTTGGGCAGCTGATGCAGCGGGAAGAGGGGGCACGAGGGGTCGGAGAAAGAGCACCGTCTTCTCTTGATGCAGAGGGAGAAAGCACGAGAGATAGGGAGAAGATCACCGTCTTCACTTGATGCAGCGGGAGAAAGGCATGAGGAATAGGGAGAAGATCACCGTCTTCTCACAATGATAGATCCCCTTGATGTAGCCGGAGGGGGCACAAGGGATGGGAAGAAGATCACCGTCTTCTCACAATGATAGATCCTTGAATCCACAAGGAAGATAGAAAGGGAACAAACCCAAAATAAGAGAATATTATTGATAGAAAAGTCTTCCTCCTTTTCTTACAACCTTCGGCTGTATATATAGCCCTCTAATAAACTTAGAGTCCTACTTGGTGTAGACTAAAAATAGGACTTAGACTCTACTAAGAATTCTACTTAACATATCTTAAATAAAGATATATAAATCCTATTCCTTATTGGGCTAGGACTGTTATTGACTCCGACTGATAAATAAATCCTAATTTTGATCAATATAAAGTCCGAGTTATCCAAAATAGTAAATAAGAGACTTGTAGGAATCGATCTCAGCTTTTCAACGGATAGTTATTTGCTGAATTTGGATCAATATTTTAGGAGATATGGCCTTTGGACTGTAGCTGTATGAATCTTGACGGATCCTAATTGGAGTTGGAATTCAACTTGGACTGGATCTCTAATTTTACTGTGAAAAAAGATGTAGTTGTCCTACATCAGCAGCCAAGAACACTAACGGTAAAGGATTCTGTTATGGTGGCAGGAGACTGATTTTCGAAAATGGCTTATTTTATTTCCTGTCACAAGGCAGATGATGCCTCTCACATTGCAGATTATTCTTCAAAGAGATTATTAAGCTTCATGGAGTTCCTAAAAGCATTGTTTCAGATTGTGATGTGGAGTTCTTAGTTATTTCTGGGAGACATTGTGGAGAAAGTTAGGAAACAAGCTGTTGTTTAGTACCACATGTCATCCACAAACTGATGGGTAAACTGAGGTGGTAAATCGAACTCTATCAACCTTGTTGAGAACTTTGATAATCAAGAACTTGAAGAGTTGGGATGAACACCTAGCACATGCAGAGTTTGCCTACAACAGTAGCACTCATCGCACTACAGGGAGTACTCCATTTGAGACTATTTATGGCCTCAATCCTATCACCCCAATTGATCTCACTCCACTTCCTGAGCAGGAAAGAGTTAATGAAAGAGCAAAAACAATGAAGATGCTACATGAGCGGATCCAGAGACAAATTGAGAAGAAGAATGAAGCCTACAAACAAGCAGCTGATAAGCATAGGAAAAAAGTTCAGTTTGCTCCAGGAAACTTGGTGGGGATTAGCTTGAGAAAAGAAAGGTTTCCAAGCAAGAGGAAGTCAAAGTTGATGCCACGATCTGAAGGTCCATTCAAGGTATTGCAAAAAGTTTGGGAATATACTTTATAAGATAGACCTACTCAGATACTACAATGTTTCAGCTACTTCCAATATTCGTGATCTTTCTCCCTATCTCAAAAATGTAGACCTGCTGGATTTGAGGACAAATCCTCCGCAACCAGCAGAGATTGATGCATCAGCTTTGTTCAGCTCCTATTTTAGCACTACCAGACCTCCAAAGCTTTTTGAAATTGAGTGTGATGCTTCTGGAGTGGGAATTGGAGCTGTGCTATATCAAGAGGGTTGCCCTATTGCCTATTTCAGTGAGAGAAGTATCAGGTTCTTTATTAAACTATTCTACTTATGATAAAGAGGTTTACACTATTATTCGTGCACTTGAGACAAGACAGCATTATCTTCTTCCAAAGGAGTTTGTCATCCACAGATCATGAGTGGCTAAAGCATTTAAAAGAGCAATGTAAACTCAGACGGACGCATGCTCAGTAGGTTAATGATGTAGGACACTCAAAGGAAGTTCAGAAATATCAAAAGGAGCTAATTCAGAAGTCAAGGGGCCATGACAAATGATTTGATTCACTCTTTTATTTAAACTTAGGATTTACCTTACTTAGTACCTTTCTATGGTTAAATTCTCTTCATTATGATGTCTTAGGTCTTATTTTCGGATTCCACTAACCCAAGACTAATTTTGGGCTAAATCCTATTCAGTTTAGGACTTGGGAATGATGAATCCTTATTTAGGATTTTATTTTCGTAGGTTAACTTATTTAGAACTTCTACCAACCCAATTAATGGGTTCAAGCTGAGTTGTATTCAGTTTAGGACTTGGAAAGCCAGAAACTTACTCAAATTGGACTTCTGGTATTTGTATAAATAGGCCTTGAGCCCTATGGACGGGGGAACAACTTTTATTCTCAATAAAGTTATACTTTAGTGAATTTTCTCTCTCTCTTGTGGATTCAAGGAGTTCTTAACAGAGGCAATGGTGTTTTCCTCATCTACCACGTTTGTTGCTGTGTCAAGTTGTATCAGAGCGAGGCTCTCCTTGCTTAATGTCTAACAACGACGTAACTAGCAGCAACCCTAGGGACGGTGCTCCTATGGGTAATCAGATCAGCCTGAGTATTTTGATTCGACCAAGGAGCCAATCCAAAACTCACTTGCAAGCTTGATGTTGAGGATGGATCAACTTGAAGGCCTGAATCAACCACGTCGATGGATTGATGAAGTGACTCACGATCCAATTGGTCGAGGAAAGGCTCTGCAAGTGAATCCAAAGGGTTTACAAATCCTTGAAAACTCCAGCGATGAAGAAATTGAAGACATCATTCATTGACCAGTTTCTGAGCATGATAGACGACATGATTTCCACTTGAAGATTGATCTTCTATCTTTCAATGGCCAACTTCAGATCGAAGATTTTCTCGATTGGCTTGCTGAAGTGGAGCGATTCTTCGACTACATGGAGATTCCAGATTCGAAGAAAGTGAAGCTTGTTGCTTACCGACTCAAGGGGGGTGCATCAGCATGGTGGGAACGCATCCAGTTGGAAAGGACACGCCAAAATAAAGCTCCAATTTGAGCATGGCCACGGATGAAGGCTCTTCTCAAAAAGCAATTCCTTCCCATAGATTATGACCAGGTACTCTTTTAGCAATATCAAAATTGTTGATAGGGAAATCACAGTGTGAAGACATATGTTGAGGAGTTCTATCGCCTATCAGCACGTAATAATCTAATAGAGACTGAATCTCATCAAGTGGCAAGATTCATCGGTGGACTACGCACAACCATCCAAAATAGGATTTCTTTGCAACCTATTTGGATGGTTAATGAGGCTGTGAGGAGTGCAACTCGTGTGGAATCCCAATTGGAGCAACCTGTCATCAGAAATCAGGTGGGGAGAACCATTGGTGAGAATTCAAAAGGAGCACAATCTATTTCTAATAGAGGTGAAGCTACACAACCTCCTCGACCTCCCACACAAATGAGTCTTGAAGCTAGACCTACAAGGCCATCAGGAAATGCCACATCAGCAAAGAACCCAAGTTCAAATCCTGATCTAAAGTGCTATCGCTCTGGAAAATTTGGACATCGTTCTAATGTTTGTCCAGTATGACAACCTGTGAATCTGGCTATTGAAGATAATTACATGACTCAAAAGATGATGACCTAGCTTGTGATCAAGAAAACTATGAAGATGGAATATTCGAGGAGCCTGATGATGAAAGGTCATCTTTAATAGTTCAGAATCTGATGTACATCCCAAAGCAAGAGGAAAACCTACAACGTCATAATATCTTCCGCACTCGATGCACAGTAAATGGCAAGATATGTGACATGATTATTGATGAGGGAAGTAGTGAAAATATCATCTCCAAGTCTATGGTCGACAAGCTTCAATTAAAAATGGAATCACATCCCTCTCCCTACAAGATCGGCTGGATTAAAAAGGTTGGTGAAACCAAGGTAATTGAATGGTCTCAAATTTATTTTTCCATTGGAAAATTCTACAAGGATGAGATAACCTGTGATGTTGTGGAGATGGACACATGTCATATTCTTCTTAGCAGACCTTGGCAATTTGATAGAGATTCTACACATCGTGGGTGAGACAATCGCTACATCTTCTTCAAAGATGAAAAGAAAATTATCCTTACCCGCATTGGCGAAGAGCGTCGACCCAAAAGTTTACAAGAGGAGGGTCACTTCTTCCTAATTGTGCAAAATTTTATAAACGAGGCTAAAGAGACATCTCAAATATTTGTTGTGATTGAGAAAGGAATGGAGACAAGGCCCACTGAAGCTCCAAAAGGCTTGCAACCCTTCCTAGATGAATTCAAGGGAATCATGCCTGATGATCTTCCTGATGAACTACCCCCAATGAGAGATATTCAGCACCACATTGACCTTATTTCTGGAGCGAGTTTACCAAATCTGCCCTACTACAGAATGAGTCCAAAAGAGTCACAAATTTTACAAGACAAGATTGAAGAGTTGATCAGAAAAGTAATGGTCAGAGTCAGCATGAGCCCTATGCAGTTCCAGCCTTATTGACACCTAAGAAAAATGGAATTTTGCGGATGTGTGTAGATAGTCGAGTCATCAATTGAATCACGGTAAAGTATAGATTCCCAATTCCTCGCTTAGAGGACATGCTGGACATGTTGGAAGGGTCAAAGGTGTTCTCTAAGATAGATTTGAGGAGTGGATACCAATCAAATCAGAATTAGACCCGGTGATGAATGGAAAACTGCTTTCAAAACAAAAGAAGGACTTTATGAGTGGCTTGTTATGCCTTTTGGACTCTCAAATGCACCAATTACCTTCATGTGATTGATGAATCAGGTACTCAAACCTTTCATTGGTCATTTTTTTGTTGTTTACTTTGATGATATCTTGGTGTACAGTCATAATGAAGAAGAACATAAAAGGCATTTAACAGAAGTACTTGTTGTGCTAAAGAAGGAGAAGTTGTACATCAACTTGAAGAAATGCCATTTTATGACTGACCACACTTGGTGTTCTTGGGTTTCGTGGTAAGTGTCAAAGGCATTCATGTTGATGAAGAAAAGGTAAAAGCTATTAAGGAATGGCCAATACCCAGAATTGTATCAGAAGTTAGAACCTTCCATGGTCTGGCGACATTCTATCGGAGGTTTGTCAAAAACTTTAGTTCCATTATGGCACCAATAACTGAGTATTTGATCTCCTGGACTCAAGAAGCTAATAGATGCTTCAGGTTGATCAAGAAGAAGTTATCTACTGCACCTATTTTGGCGTTGTCTAGCTTCGAGAAGTTATTCAAGGTAGACTGTGATGCTTTGTACATAGGCATTGGAGCCGTTCTATCCCAGGAAGGAAGACCAGTAGCTTTCTACAGCGAAAAGTTGAGTGAAGTTCGAAAGAAGTGGTCAACATATGAACTAGAATTTTATTCAGTTGTACAAGCAGTTCGTCATTGGAAGCACTATCTAATTCAACGGGAGTTCATTCTATATATTGACCACAAAGCTTTGAAATTCATTGATAGCCAGAAAGACTTGAATCGCATGCATGGTCAATGGTTGTCATTCTAACAGCAATACACCTATGTTTTGAAACACAAATCTGGACAAAAAATAAGGTGGCAGATGTTTTGAGCTGCAGGGCAACCTTGATGGTAACTATAAGCAACGAAGTTGAAGGGTTTGATTATTTGAAAGAATTGTATGCTGAAGATGAAGATTTTTAAAGAGGGGTTTAGAAAATGCCAAGCAGGACAAAGAAGTGATTTATATCTCCACGAAGGCTTTCTCTTTAAGGGTTCTCGTCTTTGCATTCCAAGGTGCTCCTTGAGAGAAAAGGTGGTGAAAGAGTTGCATAGCAGTGGCCTAGAAGGACATCTTGCACGTGACAAGAGCATTGCACTAGTTGAAGAGCGCTACTACTGGCCACAACTTAAGAGAGATGTCGGTCACTTTGTACAAAGGTGCTATGTATGCCAAATAGCCAAAGAAAACTCTCAAAACACTGGCCTTTGTACCCCATTGCCTGTGCCAAATGCCCCATGGGAGGATCTGTCAATGGATTTTGTTTTGAGCCTCCTCAGGACTCAACAAGGCTTAGATTCAGTATTTGTTGTTGTCGACAGATTTTTCAAGATGGCACACTTCATTCCATGTAAGAAGACAGCAGATGTAACAAGGGTGGCTAATCTATTCTTTCAGGAGATTTGTAAGGCTACATGAAGTACCAAAGACTATCACTTTTGATCGTGACACAAAATTTCTAAGTCACTTTTGGAAGACATTGTGGAGGCGATTTGATATGTCTCTACAATTTAGTAGTGCTTATCATCCACAAACAGATGGACAAACTGAAGTGGTGAATCGAACACTTATAAACATCATTCAGTGTCTTGCAAGAGATAAACCAAAGCAGTGGGACTATGCACTCGCACAAGCTGAATTCGTTTTCAATAACATGAAGAATAGGTCCATGGGAAAATCACCATTTGAAATTGTCAATGCAAGAACCCCAAAGCACCCGCTGGATTTGGTGGTGTTGCCCAAATTGCCAGGAACAAGCATAGCTGTAGACAATATGGTGGAGAGAATTATTGAAGTGCATACTGAGGCAAAGAAGAAAGTAGAAGAATCCAATGCCAAAAACAAAATTAAAGTGGACATTCATAAGCATCCAAAAGAGTTTCAAGAAGGAGATCTGGTGATGATGCACTTGAGGAAGGAACGGTTTCCAGTTGGAACTTACAACAAACTGAAACAGAAGAAAATTGGGCCACTGAAGATACTAAGAAAGATAAACAACAATGCCTATGTCATCGATCTCCCGAAGGATTTGGGAATCTCAAACACCTTTAATATTCAAGATTTGTTTGACTACCATGCACCTAAGGACTGCAAGTTACGACAAAATAACTCGAGGATGAGTTCTTTACAAGAAGGGGAAACTGATGTAGAATACTCAAAGGAAGTTCAGGAATATCAAAAGAAGCTAATTCAGAAGTCAAGGGGCCATGACAAATGATTTGATTCACTCTTTTATTTAAACTTAGGATTTATCTTACTTAGTACCTTTCTATGTTTAAATTCTCTTCATTATGATGTCTTAGGTCTTATTCTCGGATTCTACCAACCCAAGACTAATTTTGGACTGAATCCTATTCAGTTTAGGACTTGGGAAGGATGAATCCTTATTTAGAATTTTATTTTTATAGGTTAACTTATTTAGAACTTCTACCAACCCAATTAATGGGTTCAAACTGAGTTGTATTCAGTTTAGGACTTGGGAAGCCAGAAACTTAAATTGGATTTTTGGTATTTGTATAAATAGGTCTTCAGTCCTATGGATGGGGGAACAACTTTTAGTCTCAATAAAGTTCTATTTTAGTGAATTTTCTCTCTTTCTTGTGGATTCAAGGAGTTCTTAACAGAGGCAACGGTGTTTTCCTCGTCTACCACACTTGTTGCTACGTCACATACTCGGTATAGATTATGGACCCTTTGCATGCTGGAGTTGGCTTCTGGCACAACAGGGTGGTGCCTTATTTCACTGCAGGCGCACACTCTCAGGGTATACTCCACTTTTGACTGCCATTTACGATGTCCCCTGGGTGAAAGGGGCCACCATTTTCTTTCTTTCCTCAATCATTCTGATCATTTCTCTTTTTTTATCCCCGGCTTGGTTCATTTCCACCTTCTATCTATGCAATTCTTCAATCTGTTTCTTGATTTCGAAGGTGAGGCTTGAGTTCAGAGACGAGATGGAGAGGAGGGAAAGCGAGCGATTCATTGTCTAGCTATAAGTAGTCTGACAGTGAGGAAGAGCTTAAAAAAGGAAGAATCCAGCTGACCAAACTCCCCTCTTTCACTAAGAGCCGAAGACATGACACAATCTCACACTCCAACAACAGAACATGATGCCTATGTCACACCTCTCTATCTCTCAATTGCCTATCTCCTTGGCTGGTCCTCGAGGTGCATTTAGTTGTGCAATGACTTATCAGGCCGTCAGCATGGATATTCTTTGGTAAAAAGAACAAAATAAGGTTTTCTGGTTTGAAAATTATTTTGTCTTTGCTCTTCATCACAATTAACCTGCATATTTGAAAGGCTCTGATCACAAGCATTTTGCCTTCATCAGTCAATGTTTTGTTCATTCTCTCATTCTTCAAGAATTTCTTCATGGTCAGAATTTTCATTAACAAATTCTTGTATAACCATCAAGTTTCACTTGGGGCATTCTGAAGCAACGTGGCCATGGCCGAGACATCTGAAGTTCTTGATCTGGTTGTTCTTCTTTTGAAGTTGAGAGGCACCCTCCTGCTCCTTTTCTTTCTTTGACTTAGAGTTAGCTTCAGCTTTTTATAGGTCTCACCCTTGGAAGAACTTCTCTTGTTAGGAATATGATGTAGGACAACTACATCTTTTTTTCACAGTAAAATTAGAGATCCAGTCCAAGTTGAATTCCAACTCCAATTAGGATCCGTCAGGATTCGTACAGCTACAGTCCAAAGGCCATATCTCCTAAGATATTGATCCAAATTCAGCAAATAACTATCCGTTGGAAAGCTGAGATCGATTCCTACAAGTCTCTTATTTACTATTTTGGATAATTCGGATTTTATATTGATCAAAATTAGGATTTATTTATCAGTCCGAGTCAATAACAGTCCTAGCCCAATAAGGAATAGGATTTATATATCTTTATTTAAGATATGTTAAGTAGAATTCTTAGTAGAGTCTAAGTCCTATTTTTAGTCTATACCAAGTAGGACTCTAAGTTTATCAGAGGGCTATATATACAGCCCAAGGTTGTAACAAAAGGAAAAGACTTTTCTATCAATAATATTCTCTTATTTTGGGTTTGTTCCCTTTTTATCTTCCTTGTGGATTCAAGGATCTATCGTGGTGAGAAGACGGTGATCTTCTTCCTATCCCTTGTGCCCCCTCCGGCTACATCAAGCGGATCTATCATTGCGAGAAGACGGTGATCTTCTCCCTATTCCTCATGCCTTCCTCCCGCTGCATCAAGTGAAGACGGTGATCTTCTCCCTATCTCTCGTGCTTTCTCCCTCTGCATCAAGAGAAGACGGCGCTCTTTCTCCGACCCCTCGTGCCCCCTCTTCCCGCTGCATCAAGTGGTATCAGAGCGACGTTGTTCCTGAGCTCAACTCCATTAATCGTAGTTGGTGGCAACAACTCCATGGACAGTGATCTAGGAGATTATCAAATTCGAGATTTGATTAAACAAAATTTTCTTTCTTCTATCACTAGGAAGTATGAAGCTTTGAAACAGATTGAAACTAAGAACCAAGTTCATCAATTGATCGTCGAAGAGGCTCGCGGTCCGATGTCTTGGAGATCAACAGACGAAGCTATTCAGGAAAACCAAAACCATGGTGAGGTGAATATTCCATACTTTCATGGCTATGAGAATTTATTTATTTGGATCGATAAAGTTGAGAAATTCTTTAAGTTTATGGAGATTCCTGAAGAGAAGAAGGTGAAAATTGTTGAATACAAGCTTGATGGTTATGCTTCATCTTGGTGGGAGCAAATTCAAGTCCAAAGAACACGTGAAGGCAAACCAAAAATTCGCTCATGGCTGAAGATGCTTAAACTATTCAATATAAAGTTCTCAAAAGGGGATCAAAATCAGGTAAAACAGATCTCTCATCCAAAGGCTTCTGACATTGAAATCAATGGAGACAACCATGAGGTATTAATTCCACATCTTAGTAACTTTCCTCTAGTATTGAATTATCAAGTCAAAGAAGAGGTTGTGGATCGTGTGGAAGACAAACAAAGTAGTGAAGAATTTATTGAGAGCCCCAAAGATTCTTTCTTTGATGAATTAGAATATCATACAAAAGTAGCTTTGGATGTTACAGAAAATTTTCAAGATACTATCTATGAGAATTCATATGAATCAGTTGACAATCTTGAAGGCTGCAAGAAAGAGTTTTCTACTTGTGAAAATATTGACTGTGCTAGTCAAGATTATTCTTTGAAGTCATCAAAAGCCAACTCTCTTGAACAACTAGAGAAAATTTCTACAGGAGTTATCACTATGCAAGATTCAAAATTTGCAATGGCATATCCAAATTATTGTCGCAATTGTCAGCAAACTTGCGAAGAATACTTTCATTGCATGAGAACAAATCATAAGTTGGTGTGTACAAAAAATTTATTTCAAATAAGGTCAAAAGGAATCCTGCAAAAGTTCAAGTGGTTGTGTCGAAGGAAAATAGGAAATCAAAGTGTTGAAGATGTTACTCGAAGAAATCTTATTGGTTTACATCATCAAGTTTTATGTTGGAAAGAGTTCAAGGGGAGCACAACTGCACCAACGGAGACTCCAATCTTTGACTTGAGGACAAGTCTTTTACAAGTGGAGGGGTCTGATGTAGGACAACTACATCTTTTTTTCACAGTAAAATTAGAGATCCAGTCCAAGTTGAATTCCAACTCCAATTAGGATCCGTCAAGATTCGTACAGCTACAGTCCAAAGGCCATATCTCCTAAGATATTGATCCAAATTCAGCAAATAACTATCCGTTGGAAAGCTGAGATTGATTCCTACAAGTCTCTTATTTACTATTTTGGATAATTCGGATTTTATATTGATCAAAATTAGGATTTATTTATCAGTCCGAGTCAATAACAGTCCTAGCCCAATAAGGAATAGGATTTATATATCTTTATTTAAGATATGTTAAGTAGAATTCTTAGTAGAGTCTAAGTCCTATTTTTAGTCTATACCAAGTAGGACTCTAAGTTTATCAGAGGGCTATATATACAGCCCAAGGTTGTAACAAAAGGAAAAGACTTTTCTATCAATAATATTCTCTTATTTTGGGTTTGTTCCCTTTTATCTTCCTTGTGGATTCAAGGATCTATCGTGGTGAGAAGACGGTGATCTTCTTCCTATCCCTTGTGCCCCCTCCGGCTACATCAAGCGGATCTATCATTGCGAGAAGACGGTGATCTTCTCCCTATTCCTCATGCCTTCCTCCCGCTGCATCAAGTGAAGACGGTGATCTTCTCCCTATCTCTCGTGCTTTCTCCCTCTGCATCAAGAGAAGACGGTGCTCTTTCTTCGACCCCTCGTGCCCCCTCTTCCCACTGCATCAGAATAGAGCCTTTGTCACCAATTATAAAAGGGATCTTTTAGACACCTTGAGTTGTTTCTCCACCTCAATAGACAACTTAATAACATCTTCAAGGGAATAGAAGTGCTATAACTCCACCACCTTGGCAATTGCTTTGTTCAGTCTCCCAAGAACTGTTCAACAGTCTGCTCTTGTGGTTCATTCAAATTACAACAATCTCAACATCTTGTTATAATCTTCCACACTTAGATTATATTGCTTCAGCCATTATAGCTTCAAATATAGATCTTTTTGTTTAAGATATGCTAAGTAGAATTCTTAGTGGAGTCTAAGTCCTATTTTTAGTCTGCATCAAGTAAGACTCTTAAGTTTATTAGAAGGCTATAGATACAGCCCAAGGTTGTAACAAAAAAAAAGCTTTTCTATCAATAATATTCTCTTATTTTGAGTTTGTTCCCTTCCATCTTCCTTGTAGATTCAAGGATCTATCGTGGTGAGAAGACGGTGATCTTCTTCCAACCCCTTGTGCCTCCCCCGGCTGCATCATTAAGCTTGCCAGCATGTTCAGGATGGGAACTTGAAACATACCCCCCTGCTGGTTGCTCCATGCATTATCTTTATCAATCTCTCCAGGAAGGAAGGCATTTTTGACATCAAGTTACTGTAACTTTCATCCTCCACAAGCTGCCAAAGTGATCACCACTCTAACAAAAGTCATTATCACCACAGAACTGAACGTTTCTTCATAGTCCTTTCCATATTTTTGAGAGAACCCTCAAGCAACAAGTCTTTCAATACTCCCATCTGCCTTTCACTTCAACTTGTATACCCCCATTTGCAATTAATGGGCTGCATATCCTTGGGTTTTGGAACAAGAACCCAAGTCTCATTCTTGATCAGTGTTTTCACTTCTTCATTCATGGCGTCCTCCCATTCTTTGATGCCTTAAGCTTCATCATAGAATGATGGTTCATTCTCATCAAGAGGACCTGCAAAGAAACATGAACCTGGAGTGACGAGTTCCCATTAACCATAGTGAACTGGTTTGACAATCTTCCTTGTGGATCTTCGTAATGGTTGCATATTCACCATCTGTTGGTGCTTATGAACTTCATGAGTATTTCTGCTCCCCCTTTCACCATTCTCTGCAATTGGTGAAATAGATTAAATTATTGAAGAACTAGGAGCATTTGAAGATATTGGAAGACTTGTCTCCATCATTGGTACATCAACATTAGTGTTTCCACCTACACCAAGAGATGTTTTGAGAAAAATAGGAGGAAGACATTTTATCAAACACCACATCCCTTGAAACTACATATTTATGAGTTTTGGGATCCATGCACTTCCATCGTTTTTTCTTTCATCATATCCAACAAATATGCATTTATTGGCTTTGGCATCCAACTTGCTTCTCTTGGAAGAGCCAAAAACTTTGAAGTTCTTCACATTGGGCTTCTTCCCCCACATCTACTCATATAGAGACTTCATATTGGTTGGATTAAGAGGAAGTCGATTGATGACAAAAGCTGCACAAGCCATACTCTCAGCCCACAAGGCTTTAGGTAAGTTTTTTGCATGCAACCAACATTTGGAAGTCCCCATAAGATGATGAATCTTTCTCTTTGCCCCGTCATTTTGTTCTAGAGTATATGCACAAGATAATTCCCTCTTGATGCCATGCTCTTGACAGAAAGAGTAGAATTTATTTGATGCGAATGCTCCCCCATTGTCAGTTCTAAACTTTCATATCTTCTCATGAACACATACCAACAGTCATCTTAAACTCTTTGAATTTGGAGAAGACCTCAGACTTCTCTTTCACAAAATATACTCAAGCAAAAGGAGAAGGAAAAGAAGAAGGAGATGCAGAAGGAGAAGAAGCAGAAGAAGAAGCAGAAGAGAAGAAGAAGAAGAAGAAGAAGAAGAAGAAGAAGAAGATGGAAAAGTAGAAGGAGAAGAATAAGGAGAGAAGGAGAAGCATAAGGAGAAAGTGAATCAGAAGGACAAGGTGAAGCAGAAGAAGAAGAAGAAGAAGAAGCAGAAGAAGAAGAAGAAGAAGAAGAAGAAGAAGAAGAAGAAGAAGAAGAAGAAGAAGAAGAAGAAGAAGAAGAAGAAGAAGGAAGAAGAAGCAGAAGAAGAAAAAAGAGAAGAAGAAGAAGAAGAAGAAGAAGAAGAAGAAGAAGAAGAAGAAGAACAAGAAGAAGAAGAAGAAGAAGACCAAGAAGAAGAAGAAGAAGACGAAGAAGAAGAAT
>RXID01020797.1:0-20000 GCA_005019695.1 Trichopus zeylanicus subsp. travancoricus
TAATAGTAGTAGTAGTAGTAGTAGTAATAGTAGTAGTAGTAGGAGTAGTAGTTATCGTAGTAGTATTAGTAGTTGTTGTTGTCATAGTAGTAGTAGTAGGTGTAGTAGTAGGAGTAGTAGCAGTAGTAGTAGGAGGAGGAGTAGTAGTAGGTGTAGTAGTGGTAGTAAAAGTAGTAGTAATAGGACTAATAGTAATAGGAGTAGTAGTAGGAGTTGGAGTAGTAGTTGTAGTTGTACTAGTAATAATAGTAATACTAGTGGTCGTTGCAGTGGTAGTAGTAGTAGTAGTTGTAGTAGTGGTGGTAGTATTAGTAATAGTTATTGTTGTTGTAGTAGTCGTAGTAGTAGTCATAGTAGTAGTAGCAGTAGTTGTAGTAGTAGTGGTACTAGGAGTAGTAGTAGTAGTTGGAGTAGTTATAGTAGTAGCAGTAGCAGCTGCAGAAGTTGTAGTAGTTATAGTAGTTGTTTTCGTAATAGTTACAGTTGTAGGAGTAGTAGTAGTACTACTAGTAGCAGTTGAAGTAGTAGTATAGTAGTAGTAGCTTGTGTTGTAGTAGTAGTAGTTGTAGTAGTAGTAGAAGTAGTAGTAGTAGTAGTAGTAGTAGTAGTAGCAGCAGCAGCAGCAGTAGCAGCAGTCCTGGTGGTGGTTGTAGGAGTAGCGGTAGCAGTAGGAGTAGTAGTAGTAGAAGTAATTGTAGTAGTAGTAGTAGCAGTAGGAGGAGGGGGAGGAGAAGTAGTGGTAATAGTAGTAGTAGTAGGAGTAGTAGTTGTTATTGTCATTGTAGTTGTAGTAGTTGTAGTTTAGTCGTAGTAGTAGTAAAAGTAGTAGTAGGAGCAGTAGGAGTAGGAGTAGGTGTAGTAGTTGTAGTAGTAATAGTAGTACTAGTAGTTATAGTTGCAATGGTAGTAGTAGCAACAGTTGTAGTAGTTGCTATGGTAGTAGTAGCAGCAGGAGCCGCAGTTGTTGCAGTAGTTTAAGTAGTAGTAGTTGTAATAGTAATAGTTGTAGGAGAAGTAGTAATACTAGTAGTAGTAGTTGAAATAGTAGTGTAGTTGCAGTAGCTTGTGTAGTAGTAGTAGTAGTAGTAGTAGTAGTCGTGGTGGTGGTGGTAGGAGTAGCAGTATTAGTAGCAGCAGTAGTAGAAGAAGTAATTGCCGTGGACGTAGGAGTGGGCGTAGTAGTAGTGGTAGTAGTTCTTGTAGTAGTAGTCGTAGTAGCAGTAGTAATAGGAGTAGAAGCAGAAGTAGTAGTAGTGGTAGTAGGAGGAGGAGTAGTAGTAGTTGTAGTAGTAGTAGAAGTAGTGGTAATAGTAGTAGTAGTTGTTGTAGTAGTATTAGTAGTTGTTGTTCTCATTATAGTTGTAGTAGTAGTAGTATAGTAGTAGTAGTAGTAGTAGTAGAAGTAGTAGTAGTAGTAGGAGTAGGAGTAGTAGTAGTTATAGTTGTAGTAGTAATAATAGTAGTAGTAGTTGCAGTGGTAATAGTAGTAGTTGTAGCAATGGTGGTAGTATTAGTAGTAGTGGTAGTAGTAGTTGTTGTTTTACTAGTAGTTGTTGGTGTAGAAGTTGTGGAAGCAGTAGTAGTAGTAGTAGTCGTAGTAGTAGTAGTAATAGAAGTAGTAGCAATATTGGTACTACCTGTGGTGGTAGTAGTAGTAGTAGTAGTAGTAGTAGTAGTAGTATAAGTAGTATTAGTAGTAGTGGTGGTAGTGGTGGTAGTAGTAGTAGTTATTGCAGTTGTAGTGGTAGTAGTATCAGTAGTAGTAATAGTTGTTATTGTTAATGTTGTAGTAGTAGTCAGAGTAGAAGTACTAGTAGTAGCAATAGTAGTATTAGTAGTAATATTAGGAGTAGTAGTAGAAGGAGTGGAAGTAGCGGTAGGAGTTGGAGTCAGTGTAGTAGTAGCAATATAAGTCGTAGTAGTAGTAGTAGTAGCAGCAGAAGTAGGAGTAAGTGTAGGAGTAAGAGCAAGAGTAGTAGCAGTAGTGGTGGTGACTACTGCAGTACTAATAATATTATTATTATTAGTAGTAGTAGTAGTAGAAATAGTAGAAGTTGTAATAGTAGTAGAAGTAGTAGTCGTAGTAGTAGTAGTAATTATAGCAATTGTAGTGATAGTAGTAAAAGCAGTAGTAATAGTATTAGCAGTAGTAGGAGTAGATGTAGTAGTAGTAGCAATCATAGTGTTTGAGTACTCGTAGTAGTAGTATAGTAGTAGTAGCAGGAGGTGGAGAAGTCGTAATAGTCAGAGAAGTATTTGAAGTAGGAGAAGAAGTAGTAGCGACTGCAGCTATAATAGTAGTTGTAGTATTTGTAGTACCAGTGGCAGTAGTTATATCAGAAGTAGTAGTAATAGTAGTAACAATAGTAGTACTAATGGTAGTAGCATTAGTAACAGTAGTAGTAGTGGTTGTAGTAGTAACAATTGTAGTAGTTGTAGTACTAGTGCTAGTAGTAATAGTAGTAGTAGTAGTAGCTGTAGTTGTAGCAGTAGTAGCGATAACAACAATAATAGTAGGAGGAAATGGTTGTAGAGGTAGTAGCTGTAGTTGTTCTTATTGTAGAAGTAGTAGTAGTAGTTTTAGTAGTATCACTAGTATTAGCAATTGCAGTAACAGTAGAATTAGTAGTAGAAGTACTAGCAGCAGCTGTATAAGTAGCAATAGTAATAGTAGTAGCAATGGTAATAGTAGAGGTCGCGGAAGTAGAAGTAGTAGTAGCAATAGTAGTAGTAAAAGTCACGGAAGTAGCAGTAGTAGTTGTTGTAGACGTAATAGTATTGTAAGTGCCAGTAGTAGCAGTTGTTGTAGTAGCAGTAGCAGCAATAGCAATAGTAGTCGTGGAAGTAGTAGCAGTAGTAGTCGTAATAATAGCAATACAATTGGAAGCGGAAGTAGCAACAACAACAATAGTAGTCGCAGTTGTAGTAGTGGCAGTAGTAGTAGATCTGTAGTAGTGGCAGTAGCAGTAGAATTACTACTACTACTTCTACTCCTACTTGTGCTACTACTACAACTATTCCTACACCTACTACTATTACCACTTCTCCTACTCCTGCTACTACTACAACGACTACTGCTGCTGCCACTGCTACTTCTACTGCTACTCCTACAACAAAAACAACAGCAACTACTACTACTAGTCTTACTACTACTTCCACTACTACTACGACTACTACTATTACAGCGGCAACAATAACAACCACTACTACTACCATACTGCTTTTGCTACTTCTTCTACTAATAATACTAACACAATTACAACAACTTCTACAACTACTGACACTACTACTGCTTACTACTACTATTACTATTACAACTATTACAACTAACATTACTACTACTACTACTACTACGACTACAACTACTCCTACACCTACTACTATTGTGACTACAACTACAAGTACTACTACTGCTAGCACTACTCCTACTCCAACTCATACTACTCCTAATACAACTACTAATACTAAATTACTACTACTGTTGCTATTGCTGTTTCTACAACTACTACTACAACAACTACTACTGTTTCTACTGTTGTTTCTACAACTACTACTACTACAACAACAACTACTACTACTAATACTACTACTACTACTACTACTAGTACTACCACTACCACTACAACTATTACTCGTACTACTACTACTACTGCTGCTGCTGCTACCACAACTATTACTACTACAACTACTACATCTACTTGTATAGTTACTACTACTACTATAGCTACTGTTACTACAACTACAACTCCTTTTGCTACTATTACTCATATTACAACCATCACTAATACTACTATTACTGCAACAACAACTACTACTACTGCAACTACTGCTACTTTAACTACTACTCCTTTTACTATTACTACTAGTACTACTACTACTACAACTATTCCGGCACTAACTCCAACTACTACTACCTATACTCCTACTACTACTGCTGCTGCTGCTACTCCTACTCCAACTCCTATTACTACTACTACTACTACTACCACTACTACCCCTATCGCAACAACTACTACTTCAATTACTTCTACAACTACTACTGCTACTCCTCCTCCTCCTCCTATTACTACTACTACAACGACAACTATTTCAACTACAACTATTCCGGATACTACTCCCTCTCCAACTCGTACTACTATAACTACTACTCCTTTTGCTACTAGTACTACAAATACTATTATAACTACTACTACTACGACGACTACTATTCCTACAGATAGAGCTACTCCTACCTCTACTACTACTACTACTACAACTAATAATCCTAATACTCCTACTACTGCTGCCACTCCTAACTCTCCTACTATCTACTACTATTACGACTACTACAACGATGACGACAACAACAACAACAACTATTATTACTACTACTATTACTACTACTACCACTACTACTCTACTACTACAACTAATGCTACTACTATTCCTCCAACTCCTACTCCTACTATTGCTCCTACTACAACTACTTCGACCAAAACTGTAACGACAACTACTACTGCTACTACTAAAATTGGAACTACTACTACTACTACAACTCCTACTAATATTACTACTACTACAAGAACATCAACAACCACTACTACTGCAACTACTAGTCATACTAGTACTACTGCTACTACTACTACTATTGTTGCTGCTACTACTGCTGCTACTGTTGCTACTACAGTTGATGCAACTACTACTACAACTACTTCTACCACTGCTCCAACTCCTACTACTACTCCTACTACTACTACTACTCCTCCTAGTCCAACTACTACTACTAATAGTTCAACTCCTTCTACTACTACTAATACAATTACTACTACTACTATGACTTTTACTCCAACTACTACTACTACTTCTACTACCAATACAACTACTACTTCTGGTGATACTACTACTACTACAACTATTACCACTACTACTACTACTACTACTACTACTACTATTATAACTACTACGACTATTGAAATTACTACTACCACTCATACTATTACTTCTAATGCAACTACTGCTGCTGCTGCTATGGTTGCTGCTACTACTACTACTACTGCTGTTGCTACCGCCGCTGCTCCTACTACTACTACTACACCTATTTCTACTACTACTTCTACTACTACTACCACCATTACTACTGCTACTACAACGACTACTACTGCTACTTCTACTACTACAATTACTACACCTACTACTACTACTACTCTAACTACTTCTCTTACTACTACTACTACCACTACTACTATTACTACTGCTACTAGTATTACAACAACAACAATGACAACAACTACTACTAATATTACTCTAACTACTTCTCTTACTACTACTACTACCACTACTGCTATTACTACTGCTACTAGTATTACAATAACAACTACTACTACAATAACTACTACTGCTGCTCCTACTTCTGCTACTGCTAACACAACAACTGCTACTACTCCTGCTACTACTACTACTTTGACTACAACTACTAATACTACTGCTACTCCAATTACTACTCCTACTCCTACACAAACTCCAACTACTACGAGTACCACAACTCCAACTACTACTACCGCTATTGCTAACCCTATACTACGTCCTACTACTACTTCTAGTACTACTACTACTAGTACTACTACTACTATTATAACTCCTCTTACTACTACCACAACTACCACTGCTCCAACTACTACTACTCCGACTCCTACTACTACTACTCCTACTCCTACTACTCCTACTCCTACTACTCGTAATACTGCTACTACCTTAACAACTACTATCACTAGCACCACTACTGCTACTACTCCGACTCCTACTCCTGCTACTACTACTACTACTCTCACTCCTACTACTACTTCAACTACGCCTCCTACTACCACTGCAACTACAACTACTACTATGTCAACTACTCCAAATACCAGTACTCATACTCCTACTATTCCTACTCCTAATACTATTAATACTACGCTAAGTAGTACTACTACTACTGCTGCTGCTATTACTACTAATACTTCTATAGTTGTTGCAACCACTACTACTACAACTTCTACTACTACTCCGACTCCTACTCCTACTCCTACTACTACTATTACTACTTCTACTTTTGCTCTTACACCAACTCCCACTCCTACTACTACTACAACTAATGCCACAACTATTAATACTACTACTACTTCTAATACTATTACCACTACTCCTCATCCTCCTCGTCCTCCTCCTCCTACTACTACATCTATAAGTACTATGCTACTACTACTACAACTACAACAACCACTACTAGGACTACTACTGCTACTACAACTACTATCGCTACTTCTTCTACTATTACAACTACTAGAACTACAACTACAACTACTACAAATATTGCTCCTACTTGAACTACTACTATAGCAATGGCTATTACAGCTGTTACTACTACTACTACTACTACACCACCTACTATTACAACTACCGCCGCTACTACTTCTTCTACTACTACTACTACTACTACTATTGCTACTACTACTACAATAACTACAACTACTACTACAACAATGGCTATTACATCTGCTACTAGTACTAGTACTACTACAACTACTACTCCTATTACTGCTACTACTACTATTACTACTACAACTACTACTACAACTACCGCTACTGCTATTGCTACTAAAACTTCTCCAACAACTACTACTACTTCAACTAATACTACTACTACTACTATTGCTACTACTACTACTTCAACTAATACTACTACCACTACCACTACTACTACTACTCCAACTGCTACTATTGCTACAACAACTACTACTACTCCTACTGCTACTACTACTGCTACTATTGCTCCTACTAGTACTACTACAACTACTGCTACTACTTGCACTAGTATTACTACTACTACTACTACAGTTGTTGCTACTGCTACTACTACTACCGCTAGCTATTGCAACTGCTCATGCTAGTACTACTTCCACTACTACTACAGCTACCACTAAAACTACTGCTACTACTACTACTAGTACTATTGCTATCATTACTACAACTCCTACTACTACTATTACTACTACTACTACTACTACTACTTCTACAACTACTTCTATTGCTACTTCAGGTACTACTACTACTGCTACTGCTACTACTTCCAATACTACTACTTCTACAATTGCTATTACTGCTACTTCGGGTACTACTACAACTGGTGCTACTGGTACTACTATTACTACTGTTGCTACTACTTCGGGTACTACTACTACCACTGCCACTAATAAATCTAGTACTGCTACCACTACTACTACAAATGCTACTACTGCTGCTTCGGGCACTACTACTACTGCTCACACTACTTCTACTATTACTGCTACAACAGTAACTTCTGCTACCACTATTACTCCTACTACAATTACTACTACTCCAACTACAACCATTGCTACCATTACCACTACTGCTACTTCTATTAATACTAGCACTACTATTGCTACTACTACTACTTCTAATACTACTAGTACAACTATTGCTACTATTACAACAAATACTTCTACTACTACTAGTATTACTATTGCTACTATTACTGCTGCTGCTATTGCTACTATTACTACTACAACCTCTGCTACTACTAATTCCACTACTACTACAACGACTCTTGTTGCTACTACTTCTACTACGACTACTTCTGCAACTTTAAATACTACTACTACTACTACTACTATTCCTACAATGGATACTAGTACTACTACAACTTCTACTACCGCTTCTATTACTACTAGTGCTGCAACTACTACTACAAATACTACTGCTACTACTACAAGTACTACTTCTACTACAACAACAACTACTTTTACTATTACTACTGCTGCTACTACCAACACTACTACGACGGCTACTACTACTACTACTACTTGTACTACAACTACTAAAACTACTACTTCTACTACTACTACAACTACTACTACTACTATTGCTACTTCTATTAGTACTAGTACTGGTACTACTAATAAAGCTTCCGTGACAACTATTGCTACGACATCAACTTCTACTACTGCTACTACTGCTACTACTGATATAGCTCCGACAGTTACTACTGATACAATTGCTACTACTACTACAACTGCTATTGCTGCTACTAATATTATTATTACTATTATTATTGCTACTACTACTACTACTACTACTTCTCCTACTGCTACTACTACTACTACCACGACTACTACTGCTGCTACTACTCGTACTACAACAAATACTACTACTACTTCTACTACGATAACTTCTACTACTATTACTACTACTACTACTACTATTGCTACTATGGCTCCATCTACTACAACTACTTCTACTACTATGGCTGCTATCACTGCTACTTCTATTAGCACTACTACCACAACTACTTCTATTGCAATTGCTATTACCACTTCTTCTAGTACTACTACTGCTACAGCTAGTGCGACTCCTACAGCTACTGTTGGTACAACTACTACTTCTGCAAGAACTACTAATTCAACAACTGTTACTACTGAAACTACTACTACTGTTGCGACTACTGCTACTACTATTGCTGCTGCTACTACTGCTGCTACTGCTACTACTACTACCACTCCTACTCCAATGGCTACTACTATAACTTATAATACTATTACTACTTCTACTACTACTCCTACTGCTACAAATCTTGCTGCCATTACTGCCACTACTGCTACAACTACTACTACTTCTACTACTTCTATTGTTACTACTATTGCAACAACTAGTACTACTATAGCTACAACAACAACAATGACTACGACTATTACTACTATTACTTCTCCAACAACTACAACAACTACAACTGCCACAACTTAACTTGCTACTTCTACTATTGCTACTACTACTGCTGCTATAAGTACTGGTACTGCTACTACTACAACTACTACTTGAGCTACTTCTCCTACAAATGCTACTACTATTATTGCTGCTACTGCTATAGCTGCCACTGCTATTAGCACTACTACTACTGTCACTGCTACTAATACTACTACTTATCCTACCACTACTACTAATACTACTACTTATCCTACCACTACGACTACTACGACTACGATTATTGTGACTACTTCTACTACTACTATTCCTCCTCCAACTTCTGCTACTACTGCCACTACTACTCTATTACTACTTTTACAACTACTACTGCTACAACAACTGCAACTACAACAATTGCTACCAATACTTCTACTACTACAATAACTATTGCTACTGCTACTATTGCTATAGCTATTATAACTACCGCTGCTCCTACTACTGCTACTAATAAAATTTCTTCTATTATTACTAATTCTAGTACTACCTCCACTACTATTACCAACACAACTATTACTACTTGTACAACCGCTACTACTGCTAGTTTGTTTACTACTACTACTGTGACTATTACTGCTACTTCTACAACTTCTACTACTTTTACTTCTGGTACTACCACAACTACTACTACTACTTCCACTAATAATACTACTGCTTCTCCGGGTACTACTATTACTAATTTGTACACCACCACCACCACCATCACTACTACTACTTCTATAAATGCTATTACTGCTACTTTGGGTACTACTGCTACAATAACAACAACAACAACAACAACAACAACAATAACAACAACTAGCACTACTACAACTACTACTACTACAACTGCTAGTACTACAACAACTACTACTACTCCTCCTCCTACTACTACTATTACTATAACTATTACTACTACGGTACTATTATTACTACTACAACAACGACCACTACTACCATTATTTCTACTACTACTTTTATTAATAATAGTTCTGCTACAACTACAGCTACTACTACTACTACATCTAATACTTCCTGTACTGCTACTACTACAATTACTACCACTACTTCTACTACTGCTAGTACTACTACTTCTACTACTGCTATTGTTGTGGCTACTACTACTAGTACTGCTTCTGCTACTACTAATTCTAATATTACAACATGGACTCAAGTTGCTACTACTTTAACTACTACTACTGTTGCTACTACTACTACTACAACAACTACCACTACTCCTACTATTGCTGCTACTACTACAACTACTACTACTATTTTGCTTCTACTACTACTATTGCTAGCACTACTACTACTACTATAGCAATTACTATTGCCACGACAACCACTACAATTACTACTATTGCCACTGCTATTACCACTACTACTCGTACTTCTAATACTACTACTACTGCTGCTGCTGCAACTACTACTACTATGGCAACTACTATGGCTACTACTACCACTGCTGCTGCTACTACTACTTCAAGGGCTAGTACTACTACTACTTTTACTATTGTTGCTACCGCTACTACTACTTCTGCTACTACCACTAATACTACAACTATTGCTTCTGCTACTGCCACTAATACTACTACTACTACTACTACTTCAACTATAGTAGCTAATACTACAACTAATTCTACTTCTACTACTACTGCTACAAAAACTACAACTACTACTACTTCTACTACTACTGCTACAAAAACTACAACTACTACTACTTCTACCACTTCTGCTATTATTATTGCTTATACTAGTACAACTAATACTGATACTGCTGCTAGTACATCAACTAATACTACTACTACTATTGTTGCAACTACTACTATTCTACTATCGCTACTAGTGCCACAGTTATTGCTAATGTTGTTGCCACTTCTGTAGTCACTGCAGCTGCTACTTATGCCACTGCTGCTGCTACTGTTGTTAGTGGTGTGAGTACTACTACCACTACTACTTCTACTATTCTGACTACTAGCAGTATGACAACCACTACTACTAGTACTATTACTACTACTACTGCTGTTGTTGTTTCTACTACTACTACAACTACTACTGCACAGCTACTACTATTACTATTGTTGTTGATGCTGTTGCAACTACTACTACAACTCCAGCTACATCTCCAACTACCACTAGTACAACTGCTGCTGCTACTACTACAACTAATACTCCTAATACAACTATTCCTACTTCTACCACTACTACTAATATCACAACTACTACTAATACTACTCCTATTACTACCACTGCTGCTGCTGCTACTACTACAACTACAACTACTACTCTTACTACTGCTGCTACTCCCGCCACTATTGCTACTAACACTACTACAAATAGTACACCAATTACTGCTGCTACTACTACTGCTACTAATACTGCAACTATTATTACCACTGCTACTACTACCACCACTACTACTCCTGCTATTACTACACCTACTACTACGTCTACTCCTACTACTATAGAAACTATTTCTTCTACTTCTACTACCACTGCTATTGTTGCTGCTGCTGTTGTTGCTACTACTATAACTGCTACTACCAGGACTACTAATACTACTGCTACCAATATTACTACTACTACTGCTGCTGTTACAAGTACTACTACTACTGCTGTTGTTGCTGCTGATACAAGTACTACTACTACTACTGTTGTTGTTGCTGTTGCTAGAACTACTACTACTACAACTTCTACTACTACTGCTACTACTACTACTACTTCTTCTACTCCGACTACTACTACTACTACGACAATGACTAATACAACTACTATTACATGTGCTACTACTACCGAAACTACTACTACTACTACTATTGCTACCTCTACTACTACTACAATTACTGCTGCTACTATTATTACTCCTAATACTACAACTAAAACTTCCACTGCTACTACTACTACTACTAGTATTATGACAATGACAACTACTACTGGTACAACAACTACTACTACTATGGCAACTACTACTACTGCTACAACTGTTGCAACTACTACTACTATTACTACTACCACCACCAATCCTAATACACCAACTATAACTTCCTCCACTGCTACCACTATTACTACAATTACTACAACTGCGACTACTACTATTAGTACTTCTACTGCTAGTCCGCCTACAAGTACGACTGCTACTACTACTACTATTATTTTGATACTACTTTCTCTACTACTACTACCAGTACTACTATTACTACTACTACTACTACTCCTATTACTACTACTACTGCAGTTACGGAGGCTACTGCGACTACGACAACTACTAATACTATTGCAACTACTACTCCTATTATAACAACAACTACTACTACTACTACAACAACAACAACAACTATTACTACTCCTACTGCTACTGCTGCTGCTGCTGCTACTGCTACTACTACTACTACTACTGCCACTACTGCTACTATTGCGACTACTACTAATACAACTATTACTTATACTACTACGCAAACTACTACTACTACTACTACTACTGCAGCAACTACTAGGACAACAACAACTACTACTACCACCACAATTGCTACAACAACAACTACTATTACTACTTGTCATAATACTCCAACTACAACTTTCACTACTACAACAACGACTACTATAATTACTAAGACTGCAACTACTCCTACTGGTACTACTGCTACTACTGCTACTACTGCAACTACTACTACAGCTATAACTGTGACTACTACTACTCCAATTACTCCAACTACAACTTTCACTACTACTACTACTACTACTACTATACTACTACTACTACTACTACTACTACTACTACTACTACGACTGTGACTACAACTACTAATACTTTTGCTACTATTCCTACTAGAAGAACGACTACTACTACTACTATTACTACTACTTCTACCCCCACTACTACCACTTTTACTACCCTAACTATAGCTACTACTACTACTACTACTCCCATTGTTGTTGCTCCTCTTCCTACTACTACTACTCCAAACACTAAAACTACAACTAGAACTACAACAATTACTACTGGTACAAATACAACAATAATAACTACTACTACTACAACTACTATTGTTGTTGTTGCTGCTACTACTACTACAACTTCTACGACTCCAAATACTCCTGCTATTGATATTACTGCTACAAATACCACTAGTACTATTACCACAACTACTACTAATCCTACAACTCCTCCTACTACTACTCCTACTACTATTACAACAACAACAACTACTACTACTAATTTTACTACTACCACCACCACCACCAACACTACTACTACTACAACTACAACTACTACTACTGCTGCCACTACTACTAGTCTTATTACTACTACTAATAGTAGTAGTACTACTACTACAGCTGCTACTGTTGTTGCTACTGCGATTGGTACTGCTACTAATACAAATACTAAAGCTACTCCTACTACTAGTCCTATTACAATAACAACAACAATAATAACAATAACAAAAATAATTACTACCACTTATACTGCTACTACAATAACAATTAGTACTATTACTACTATTAATACCACTACTACTACTACTGCTACTACTACTACTACTAATCCAACTGCTACTACTACTTCCACCTTTACTACTACTACTACTACTACAAGGACAACAATTAGTACTACTACTACTACTAATACTACTACTACTACCATTAACACTAATACTACAATAACAATAATAACAACAATAGCAACTACTACAACAACTACTACTACTAGTACTATTCCTACCCCTACACCTACTACTGCTTCTATTACGATTGCTGCTACTTCTACTACTGCTACTGCTACTATTATTGCTACTGCCACTACTACCACTACTTCTACTCTGACTCCTACTACTAATCCTACTACTACTTCTGCTACTACCACTACAACTACTATTATTGCTACTACTTTGATTGTTGCTACTACAGCTGCTGCTACTGCCACAACTTCTACTACTTCTACTACTATTATAACTACTACTATTACTACTACTACTGCTACTACTAGTCCCACTACTACTACTATTACTACAAGAACAACAACAATAACTACTGCGACTACTACTGGTCCTACTCCTACTCCTAATCCCATGAATACCTCTACAACTACTCCTACCACTGCTACTCATAATACTACTACAACTAATCCTCCTTCAACTCGTATAATAATAATAACTACTACTATGACTACTGCTACTACTATTAATACAACAACTACTACTATTTCAACTACTAGTACTACTGCTGCTGCTACTACTACCACCATAACTACTATGATTGCTTTTGCTACCACTGCTTCTACTACTACTACTATTCTTACCACCACAACCAATACTCTGCTGCTACTACTACTACTACTACTACTACTACTACTACGACTACTAATACTACTTGTATTGCCATTGCTCTTATTATTATAACTACTACTTCAGCTGCTATGACTATAACAACAACAACAACTACTACTACAATAATAACTAATACTGCTACAACTACCGCAATGACAACTACTACTTCTGTTGTTGTCGCTGCTACAAATATGAGTACTACTACTCCGATTACTACCACTACTACCGCTACAACTACTAGTACCACTACTATAATTACTACTACTAGTAGTAGTTTCAGTAGAAGTAGTTGTTGTAGTAACAAAAATAGTAGCAGCAATAGAAGTAGTAGTAGTACTTACCATAGTAATAGTAGAAGTAGTAGCAGTAGTAGTAGCAAAAGTAGTTGTAGTAGTAGTAGTAGTAGTAGTCACAACAGTTCTAGTAGTAGTAGTCATAGTAGTATTAATAGTAGTAGTAGTAGTAGTAGTAGTAGTAGTTGCAACAGTAATAGTAGTAGTAGTATTAGGAGGAGTAGTAGTAATGGTAGTAACAGTAGCAATAGTAATAGGAGTAATTGTAAGGGTAGTAGTCATTGTAATAGTAGTTGTTGTAGTAGTAGTATTACTAGTAGCAGCAGCAGTAGAAGCAGTAGTACTAGTTGAAGTAGTATTAGTAATAGGAGCAATAGTAGGAGTTGTAGTAGTAGTAGTAGCAGTAGTAGTAGTTTTAGTAGGAGTATTAGGGGCTCTACTAGTAGTTTTAATAGTAGTTGTAGTAATAGTAGTAGTAGTAGTAGTAGTAACAGTAATAGTACCAGTAGTTCTACAAATAGTAGTAGCAATTGCAGCAACAATATTAATGCTAGTAGTAGTAGTAGTAGTTGTTGTTGTTATTATTATTGCAGTAGTAGTTGTTGTCAAAAGTGTCACTATTAGTAGTAGTAGTAGAAGAAGTAGAAGTAGTTGTTGTAATACTAGTAGTGGTGGTGGTAGTTATAGTAGTAGTAGTAATAATAAGAGTAGCATCAGTAGCAGCAGCAGCAGTAGTAGATACAGTAGTAGGAGTAGTAGTAACAAAGTGGCAACAGTAGTAGTAGTAGTAGTAGTAGTAGTTAGTCTTGTTGTAGTAGTAGTAGTCGCAGGAGATGTTGTACTAGTTGTTGTAGCAGTAGTCAATGTAGTAGTAGTAGTAGTAGTCACCGTAATAGTAGTAGTAGTACTAGTAAAAGTAGTAGTCGTAGTCATTGTAGTTGTAGTCATAGTAGTAGTAACAATATTAATAGTAGTAGTAGTAATAGGAGGAGTAGTAGTTGTAGTTATAGCAGCAGTAGAAATAGTAATAGCAGTAGTTGTAGTGCGGTCAGTAGTAGTGGTAGTAGTAGTAGCCGGAGTGGTTATTGTTGTTGTTGTTGTAGTAGCAATAGTAGTAGTAGTAGTAGTAGTTGTAGTAGTATACAAGTAGTAAGAGTATTAGTCGCAGTAGTAGTAGTAGCATTTATAGAAGCAGTATCAGTAGTAGTAGTAGTAAAAGTAGTACTAGAAGGAGTAATAGTAGTAGCGATAGCAGTAGATAATGGCAATTGTAGTAGTCAGAGCAATAGTAGTTGTTGTAGTGGTAATAATAGTAGTAGTGGTGGTTATTGTAGTTGTAGTAGTAGTAGTAGTAGGTGCGGAAGTAGCAGTAGGAGTAGTAGTAGGAGTTACTATAGTAGTATTAGGAGTAGTACGAGTTGCGATAGGAGTAGTAGTTGTTGTAATAGGAGTAGTAGTAGGAGCAAAGTAGTAGTAGTAGTAGTAGGAGTTGTAGTAGTAGTAGTAGGAGTTGTAGAAGTAGTAGTTGCAGTAGTAGGAGCAGTAGTCATAGCAATAGGAGTTCTTGTAGTAGTTATAGTCATAGTAGTTGTAGGTGTTGTACTAGTTGTTGTGGTAGAAATAGTAGTAGTAGTTGTTGTTGTTGTAGTAGTTGTCGTAGCTGTAGTAGCAGTAGCAGTAGTGGTAGTAGTAGGAGTAGTATTAATAGTAGGAGTAGTAGTAGTAGTAAGAGTAGTAGTTGTAGTGGTAGCAGCAATAGCAATAGGAATAGCAGTAGTTGTAGTGCGAGCAATAGTAGTAGTAGTAGTAGCAAGAGTGGTAGTTGTTATCGTAGTAGTAGTAGTATTAGTAGTATTAGTAGTAGTAGTGTATAAGTAGTAGTAGTAGCCATTGTAGTAGTATTAGCATTTGTAGAAGTAGTATTTGTAGTAGTAGCAATAAAATTAGTACTAGAAAGAGTAGTAGTAGTAGTAGTAGTAAAAGCAATAGCGGTAGTAGCAGCTAGTAGTCATTATAGTAGTTGTAGCAATATTAGTAGTTCTAGTGGTAATAGTAGTAGTGGTGGTGGTTGTTGTCGTAGTTGTTGTTGTTGTTGTTGTAGTAGTAGTAGTTGGTGCGAAAGTAGTAGTAGGAGTCTCTGTAGTAGTATTAGCAATAGTAGTAGTTGCAGTAGGAGTAGTAGTTGTTGTTGTAGTAGTAGTAGGAGCAAAAATAGTAGTAGGAGGAGGAGGAGGAGTTGTAGAAGTAGTAGTCGTAGTAGCAAAAGTAGTATTTCTAGTAGTAGGAGTAGTAGTCATAGCAATAGGAGTTCTCGTAGTATTTGTAGTTGCAGTAGCTGTAGGTGTTGTAGTAGCTATAGTTGTAGAAATAGTAGTAGCAATAGAAGTAACAGTAGTAGTTGTCGTAGTAGTAGTATTTTCAATAGTAGAAGTAGTAGCAGTATTAGTAGTTATGGTAGTAGCTATAGTAACTGTAATAGCAGCAGTAGTAGTGGTAGTAGTTGTATTAGTAGTCATAGTAGTAGTTGTTGCAGTTGTAGCTAATGTTGTGATAGTAGAAGTAATAGTACTAATGTTAGTAGTGGTATTAGAAGTAGTAGTTTTAGTAGTAGTAGAAGAAGTAGTAGTAGGAGTAGCAGTGGCAGTAGAAGGAGGAGAAGTAGTAATAGTAACAGTAGTAGCAGAAGTAGCAATAGTAGTAGTTGTTGTAGCAGTGGTAGTAGTAGTTGAAGTAGTAGTAATAGCAGTAATAAGAATAATAGTTGTAACAGTAGGAGTAATAGTAGTAGTAGTAGTAGTAGTAGCAATAATTGTAGTAGTTGTAGTCATAGCAATCATAGTTGTAGTAGTTGTAGTAGTTGTAGTAGTGGTAGCAGTAGTAGTAGTAGTCTTAGTTGAAGCTGAAGTAGTAGGAGGACTAGTAGTAGTAGTAGTAATAGTAGTAGAAGTAGAAGTAGTCATAGTATTAGTGGCAGAAGTAGTAGTAGTAGTTGTAGTTGTAATCATAGTACTGGTAGTACTGGTAATAGTAGTTGTTGTTATTGCCGTAGCTATAGCAGTAGCAATAGTATTAGTTCGAGTAGTAGTTGTAGTAGTAATAGTAGTCAAAGTAGTAGTATTAGTAGTAGTAGTAGTAGTAGACGAAGTAGTAGTCTTAGTAGTAGTGGTAATAGGTGTAGTAGTAGCAGTAGCAGTAATTTTAGTAGTAGTAGTAGTAGTAGTAGTAGCAGAACTAGCAATAGTAATAGTAGTAATTGAAGTAGTTGGAGTAGTAGCAGTAATAGTAGTAACAATGGTTGTAGTGGTAGTATCAATAGGAGGAGGAGTAGTAGTAGTAATAGAAACTGTAGCAGTAGATATTGTAGTAGTGGTGGTAGTAGTAATGAGGGTAGTAGTGATAGTAATTGTAGTAGTAGTTGTTGTAGTAGCAGCAGTAATAGTAGAATAGTAGCAGTAGTAGTAGGAGTAATAGTGGTAGTAATAACTGTAGTAGTTGTAGTACTAGTTGTTGTAGGAATACTAGCAATAGCAGTAGACAGAGTGGTAGTAGTTGTAGTAGTTGTTGTAATAGTAGTAGTACTAGTTGTAGTAGTAGTAGTAGTAGTACGAGAAGTAGCAGGAGTGGTAGTAGCACTAATAGCAGTAGTTATTATAGAAGTAATACTAGTAGTAGCAGCAGTAATAATTATTGTAGTAGTAGTAGTAGTGGTATTAGTAGTAGAAGTTGCAATAGTAATAGTAGTAGGAGTAGTAATAGTCCTACTACTACTAGTACAACAACAACTACTACTCATAATAGTAGCGGTAAGAACAGTAGCTATAATAGTAGTAGTTGTTTCAGTAGCTGCAACAGCAGCTGTAGTAGTAGTAGTAGTAGTAGTAGTAGTAGTAGTAGTAGTAGTAGTAGTAGTAGTAGTAGTAGTAGTAGTAGTAGTAGTAGAAATAGTTGTAATAATTGTTGTAGTAGTACTAGTAATAGTAGTAGTAGTTGCAGTAGTAGGAGTAGTATAAGTAATAGTAGTTGTTGTAGACATAGTAATGGTAGTAGGAGTAGAAGCAGTTGCACTAGTAGTAATAGTAATTGCAAAAGTTGTAGTTGAAGTAGTAGTAGTTGTTGCGATAGTATAAGCCTTAGCAGTAGCAATAGTACTAGTAGTAAGACTAGTAGTAGTTGTTGTTGTTCTTGTAGTTGTAATAGTAGTACTAGTATTAGTGGTAGGAGTTGTAGTAGTATTAGTGGTAGGAGTTGTTGTTTTAGTAGTAGTAGTAGTAGTAATAGTTGTAGTAGTAGGAATATTTGTTGTAGTAGTAGTAGTAGTACTAGCAGCAATAATAATAGTTGTAGTAGTAGTAATAGAAGTAGTAGTAGTAGGTGTAGCGGCAGCAGCAGCAGTAGCAGTTGTAATAGTTGTAGTAGTAGTAGGGGTAGTTGCAACAGTAGTTGTTGTATTAGTACTAGCAGTGTCAATTGTTGTTGTCATAGTAGTAGAAGTAGTGGTAAAAGAAGTAGTAGTTGAAGTAGCAGTAGGTGTAGTCATAGTCGTAGTAGCTATAGTTGCAGTAGCATTAGCTATAGTAGTATCTGTAGTAGTAGGAGAAGTAGTGGTAGTAGTAGTAGTAGTTGGAGTAGTAGTAGTAGTAGTAGAAGAAGTAGTAGTAGTCGGAGTAGTAGTAGTAGCAGTGGTAGTGGTAGTAGTAGTAGTAGCAGTAGTAGTAGCAGCAGCAGTTGTAATAGTATTAGTAATAGTAATAGTTGTAGTACTAGCCGCAGTTGTAGAAGTAGTAGTTCTAGTAGTAGTAGTTGAAGTTCTAGTACTAGTACTTGTAGTAGTTGTAGTAGTAGCAATAGTAGTGGTAGTAGTAATCATAGTACTAGCAGGTGTTGTATTGGTAGTAGTCGTATTAGTAACAGAAGTTGTAGTAGTAGTAATAGTAGTAGTTGTAGTAGTAGAAGTAGCAGTAGTATTGGAAGCTGAAGTAGTAGTAGGTGTAGTATTAGTAGTAGTTGTCATAGTTGTGATGGTTGCAGTAGTCGTACTTGTAGTTGTAGTGGCAGAAGTTGTAGTAGTGGTAGTAATAGTGGTTGTATTAATAGTAGCAGTAGTAGCAATGGTAGTAGCAGTAGTATCAAAAGTAGTGGCAATTGTAACAGTAGTAGTAGTAGTAGCAGTAGTAGCAGTTGTAGTATTAGTAGTAGCAGTAGCAGCAACAGCAGTTGTAGTAGTAGTAGAAGTTATAGTAGTACTAGCAGTAGCTGTAGTCTTAGTAGTAGTTGTAGTCATAGTAGAAGTAGTAGTTATAATAGTAGCAGCAGCAGCAGTAGTAGTATTAGTAGTTGTTGTTATTGTTGTAGCAGCAGTAGCAGTCGTAGTAGTACTAGTAATTATAGTTGCAAAAGTATTAGTAATAGCAGTAGTAGTCGAAGTAGAATTAATTATACTAGAAGTAATAGTAGTAGAAGTAGCTGCAGTAGTAATTGTAGTAGTAGTGGCTGCAGTAGTATTAGTAGGAGTAGCAGTAGTTGAACCAGCAGCGTTGGCAATAGTAGTAGTTGTAGTAGTAATAGTATGAGCAGCAGTAGCAGTTGGAGCAGCAGTAGTAGTATTAGCAGTAGTAGCAGTTGAAGAAGTAGT
>RXID01020797.1:25000-101479 GCA_005019695.1 Trichopus zeylanicus subsp. travancoricus
TAGAACTAGCAGTAGCTATAGTTGTTGTAATAGTTGTAGTATTAGTAGTCATATTAGTAGTAGAAGTAGTCGTAGAACTACTAGTGGCAATAGTAGTAATAATAGTAATAGTAGTAGTAGTAGTATTAGTAGTACAGCAATAGTAGTAGTAGTAGTAATAGTAGTAGCAGTAGTATTAGTAGCAGTAGTAGCAATTGAAGTAGTAGGAGTAGTGCAGTACTAGTGCAGTAGTAGTTACAATAGTAGTAGGAGGAGGAGGAGGAGTAGTTGTAGTAGTAATCGTAGGAGTAGTAGCAAAAGCAAACGTAAGAGTAGTTGCAATAGCGGTACTGCTAGGAGTAGTAGCAGAAGTAGTAGCAGCGGCAGTAGTAATAGTAGTAGTTGTTGTTGTTGTAGTAGTAGTTGTAGCAGCAGTAGTAGTAGTAATAGTAGTAGCAGTAGTATTAGTAGCAATAGTAGTGACAGTATTATTTGGAGTAGAAGTGCAGTAGTAGTAGTAGTAGTCGGAGTAGTAGTAGTAGTAGTAGGAGTAGTAGGAGTAGTAGTAGTAGTAGAAGCAGTGGTGGGAGTAGTTGCAGTAGTAGTAGTCCTAGCAGTAGTAGCAGATGCAGTAGCAGTAGTAACAGTATTAGCTGGAATGGTTGTAACAATAGCAGTAGTAGTAGTCGAATTAGTATCCATAACAGCAGTAGTAGTAGCAGTTGTAGCAGTTGCAGCAATAGTTGTAGTAGTAGTAGCAGCAGTAGTAGCAGCTGCGCTAGTAGTATTTGTAGTAGTAGTAGAAGCAGTAGTAGTTACAGTAGCGGTAGTAGAAGTAGCAGTTGCATTAGTAGAAGTAGCATTTGTAGTAGCAAAGGTTATAGCCGTAGTTGCAGTAGTTGTGGTATTTAGTAGTAGTCGTAGTAGTAGTAATGGTAGTAGTAGTAGTTGTTGTAGTATTAGTAATAATAGCAGTTGTAGCAATTGCTGTAGTAGGAGTAGTAGTAGTTGTTGTAGTAGCAGTAGTACCAATAGCAGTAGCTGTAGCATTAGTTGTAGCAGCAGTAGCAGTGGTAGTAGCAATGGTTGGTGTGGTAGTAGTAGTAGGAATAATAGTTGTGGTAGTAGCAGCTATTGTAGTTGTAGGAGAAGTTATACTAGTTGTAGTAATAGTTGTAGTTGTAGCAGTGGTAGTAGCAGCTATTGTAGTTGTAGGAGGAGTTATACTAGTTGTAGTAATAGTTGTAGTTGTAGCAGTGGTAGCAGCAGTAGCAGTTGTAGTAGGCATAGCAGTAATAGCAGTAGTAATAGTAGCAGTAGTAGCGGTAGTTTTAGTAGGAATAGTACTAGTATCATAGTTGTAATAGTAGTAGCAGTAGTAGTAACTGTAATACTAATAGAAGTAGTAGCAGTCGCTGTAATAGCAACAGTAGTAAAAGAAGTGGTAGTTGTATTAGTAGTAGGAGAAGTCGTACTAGCAGTAGTTGCAAGTGGAGTAGCAGTTGGAGTAGTAGCAGTAGCATTAGTAGCAATAGTAGAAGTAGAAGTAGTACAAGGAGTAGGAGTAGTTGAAGTGCAGTAGTAGCAGAAGTAGTTGTGTTAGCAGTAGTAGTTATAGTAGTGTTAGTAGCAGCAGTAGTAGCAGCAGCAGCTGTAGTTATTGCAGTAGTAGTATCATCAGTAGTAGCAATAACGGTAGTTACAGTAGCAGTACGGTTAGCAATTGTCGTTAAAACAAAAGTAGTACCATTAGGAGTAGTAGCAGTTGTTGTAGTAGTATTTGTAGTAGCAGTACTAGGAGTAATGGTAGTAGTTGTAGCAGTAGCAATTGCGGCAGTAGTTGTAGTAGTAGAAAAAAGTAGTAGTTGCAGTAATAGTAGCAGTAGTTATAGTAGTACCAGTAGTAGTAGTAGAAGTAGTAGTAGTAGAAGCAGCTACTATTACTATTATTACTACTATTACTACTACTACAACTACTACTACTACAACAACAACAACAACAACAACTACTACTACTACTAAAACTACTATTACTACTACTATTATTACTACTAGTACTACTACTACAACCACTACTCCTTATTATACTACAACTACTACTAATACTACCACCACCACCACTGAAGCTACTACTACTACAACAACTACTTGTTATACTACTACTACTACTACAACAACAACAACAACAACAACAACAACAACAACTACTGCTACTACTACTCCTCCTACTACCCCTACTACTATTGCTACTACTACTACTAGTATTACGACTACTACAACTCCTACTACTGCTACTACTACTCCTCCTCCTACTACTGCTACTACTGCTACTACTTCTGCAATAACTACTATTGCTAACTCTACTACTACAGCTCCTATTGCTAATTCAACTACTACTCCCCTTATTACTAGTACTACTGCTTCTCCCACTAGTACTACTACTTCTCCTTCCACTAGTACTACTACTACTACTAAGAATACTACTACTATACACTTACTACCAATATTTCTACTATTGCTACTACTGCTACTACTACTACTATTATAACTACTCTTGCTACTACAACTACTACTACAGTTGCTACTACAGCTATTGCTGCTGTTGCTATTATTATTATTATTATTATTACTACTACAACTACTACCCATACTACTACTACTACTACGACTACCACAAATACTACTACTACTGCTGCTGGTATTACTACTACTGCTGCTACTACTACTACTACTACTATTACTTTTACTACTACTACTACTACTACTACTACTACTACTACTCCTGCTGCTGCTGCTGTTGCTACTGGTACAACTACTACTACTGCTTTAGCTACGGCTACTAACACAACTACAACTAGTACAACTGTAATTACGACTTCTTTTACTACTACTACCACCACCACTACTACTACTACTTCGACAGCTACCACTACTACCACTACGACTAGTACTACTACTCTTGCTACTGCTACTACTATTGATATTACTTCTACTACAACTACTACTACTAAGGCTACTACTGCTACTAGTACTCTTACTACTACAACTGCTACGATTGCTACTACGGCTACTACTACTACTACTACAACAACAACTGCTTTTGTTGCTACTACTACTATTACTACTACTACTACTAGAACTACTGCAGCACTACTACTACTACTCCAACTGTTGCTGCTGCTACTTTTGCTTCTGCTACTACTACTACTGCTTCTGCTACTACTAATACTACTACTTCTACTATTGCTACAGCCACTGCTATTGCTACTGTCGCTACTGCTACTTCTACAACTATTGCAACTGCAACTATTGCTACTGCTGCTGTTACTGCTACTGCTCCTACTGCAACTACTACTACCACCACCACCACTACTACTTCTACTACTATTACTACAACTGCTACTACTACTACTACTACTTCTATTACTACAACTGCTACTATGCCAACTATCGCTACTGCTACTACTGCTTATTCTACTACTCCTAGTACTACTATTACTACAATTACTTCTACTACTTATGCCACTCATACTCATATTCCTACTACTACTACTATTGCTACTACTCCAACTCCTACTACTGCTACTACAAATACTCTTAACTAGTACTACTACTACTACTCCGACTCCTACTCCTACTATTACATCGACTACTATAACTACTTGTACTACCACAACTACTTTTAACCCGACTACTACTACTACTACTACTACTACTACTACTACTATTATTACTGTTACTATTATAACTACCACAACCCCTATAAGTGCTACTACTGCTACTATGACTACTACTACTATTATGATTACTATTATTACCACTCAACTAAAAGTACTCCTATTACGACTACTACTACTATTGCTGTTGCTGCCACTATGGCTACTACTACTACTACTACTTCTGTTGCCTATACAATTGGTACAACTACTACTCCTAAAATTACTACTACTTCCACCACCACTGTTGCTGCTACTTCTTCGACTACTACTGCTACTACTACAACAACTACTACTGCTACTAATCCTACTACTATAACTAGTGCTGCTTCTGCTACTATAGCTATGACTACTACTACTACCACAACTAGTATTACTACCGCAACTACAACAACAACTAATACCAGAACTGCTACTACTACTACTAAACAAATTCTACCACTACTCCTACTCCTACTCCTACTAATACTAGTACTACTATTACCACTACTCTTACTACTCTAACCCTTGCTACAACTACTACCACTCCATCTTCTACTACTACTACTAAACCTGCTCCTACTCTAGCTCCCCGTCATCCTACTCGTACTAGTACTAGTACTAGTACTACTGCTACTACTACTACTACCACTACTACTACTACTACCACTCCTACTCCAAGAACTATTACTACTTCTACTACAACAACTACTACTAATACTATTATTGTTACTACTACTACTACTACTAATACTCTTGCTACTACTACTACTACTAGTACTCTTACTTCTACTAAAACTACTCTACGATTATTACTATTACTACCATTGCTGCTACTACTACTATTACAATTTTTACTACTGCAGAAAACACTACTACGACTACTACTAATGCAACAACAACAACAACTACAACTACTATTACTACTGCCACGATTACTACTATAACAACTACTACAACAACTACTACTTCTGGTACTATTGCTACTACTACTAGTACTAGTACTACTACTATTCTACTACTACTACTACGACTACTACTACTACTACTAGTAGTAGTACTATAACAACTCCTACTGCTACTCCTACCACTGCTACTACAACTACTACTATTGCTACTACTACAACAACTTTTGCCACTACAACAATAACTACTACTGCTACTACTCTTACAACTACTACCACTACTACTATTAATTCTACTACTGCTATTCCTACTCCAACTACTACTACTACTACTGCTGCTGCTTTTACTAGACTACTACTACTTCTACTTCTACTAATGCTACTAGTACTACTTCAAGTACTACTACTACGACGACGACGACTACAACAACAACAACAACTACTACTACTACTTCTAATACTACTACTACTACTAGTTCCACTACTACTACTCCTACTACTACAACTCCTAACACTCCTAATACTACAACTCCTAACACTCCTAATACTACAACTCCTAACACTCCTACTACTACTACAACTACTATTGCTACTAATAATATTACTACTACTTCTTCTACTACTTCTTCTACTGCTACTGCTTCTAATACTGCTACCCCTACTGCTACTAATGCTATTGCCACTACTGCTACTCCTACGAATGCAACCATTGATACTACTACTATTTCTGCTCCTACAACTACTACAACAACAACAACTACTACTTCTACTTCTACTACCACTACTGCTACCAGTACATCTACTACTACGGCTACCATTGCTATGACAGCTATTATTGCTACTGCTGCTACTACGACTACTACTGCTACCACTACTACAACTGCTACTTCTACTACTACTACTACTACTTCTACTACAACTGCTACTACTACAGCAACTACTACTACTACAACTACTACTACAACAACTACTACTGCTACTACCAATACTATGGATGATACTACTACTACTACTACTACTATTGCTGCTTATATTGTCACTACTGCTGCTTCTCTAGTTATTACTACTATTGCCACTACCGCTACTACTCCTACTGTTACTACTACTACCACTCCTACTGCTGCTACTGCTACTACTACTATTACTACTGTTTCAGCTCCTACAACTACTACTACTGCTACTACTACTACTACTTCTGCTGCTACTAATGCTACTACTACTAATACTACTAATGCAACTACAACAATACCTACTACAATTGCTACTGCTGCTTCTAGTACTACTACTACTACTGCTGCTACTACTACTACTACTACCACCACCACCACCACCACCACCAGTATTGATACCAATGCTATAGGTACTATAAATATTACTACTACTACTACTACTACTACAACAACTATAACAACTACAACTGCTACTACTCCTCCTACCAGTACTGCTACAACTACTACTAATACTATTACTACCAAGACTACTACTACTACTACTACAACTACTACGACTGTTATAACTACTACTACTACTACTCCTACTTTTATTACTACTACTATTTCTCCAATTACTACTACTACCGCAACTACTACTAGTAATACTGGAACTACTACTACTATGACTAGTGCTACTACTTCTAATGCTGCTACTACTACTACTACTTCTACTGCTACTACTCCTCCTCCTCCTCCTCCTCCTATTACAGTTACCACATCCATTAGAACTAATATTAGTGCTACTTCTACTGCTACTATCACTATAACTACAACTACAACTACTGCTATTACTTCTACAATAACTACTGTTACTATAACAGCTACTTATACTACACTACTGCTACCACATCTGCCACTACTTCTACTACTACTTCTGCTACTACTGCTACTACAACTACTCTTACTAGCACAACTACTACTACTACAACTGCTTCTACTACGACTTCTACTACTTCGCCTACTACTACTATTGTTGTTGCTGCTGCTACTACAACTGCTACAACTATTACTTCCACTATTTCTGGTACTACTGCTTCTATTGCCACTAATACATCTACTACTAGTACTACTACTACTACTACAACAAGAATAATAACAACTACTACTACAAGAACTATAACTACTAATACTAATACTACTACTATTACTACAACTTTTACCACTACTTCTACTACTCCAACTACTACTACTGCTACCTCTACTACTACTAATACTACTACTTTTACTACTACTTCTACTATTTCTACTACTACTACTGGTCCTACTGCTACTGCTATAACTACTACTGCTAGCACCACTACTACTACTAATACGACTGTTGCTACTCCGACTATTGCTACTGCTACTACTCTATTTCTCCTACTACTACTAATTCTATTGCTGCTGCTGCTGCTACTACTACTACTACTACTGGTTGTCTACTTCTCCTTTTGCTACTACTACTTCAAAGACTACGACTACGGCTACTATTCCTACAACTAATTCTACTACTACTGTTACTACTACTACTCCTACTACTATCGCTACTACTGCTACTATTGCGACTACTGCGACTACAACGAGTACTACTGCAACTACTACTATTGCTGTTGCTGCTACTGCTGCTAATGCTACTACTACTATTACTACAAGTTCTGCGATTGCTACTAAAACTACCACCAACACAACCAGTGCAACAACAACAACAACTACTACCACTATTACTGTTGTTGTTGCTGCTACTATTACCACTGCTAATGCACCTACTACTACAACTACTACTACAATTGCTTCTGCTTCTATTACTTCTACTACTGCTACTACTACTATAACTACTACTACTACTACAACTACTACTACTGCTACTACAAACAACCACTACCACTACTACTACATCAAGTACAACAACTACTTCTACAACTACAGTAACAACAACAACTACCACTGCTACTTGTAATATTACTAATACAACTAGTTCTATTAGTAGTACTACTACAATTACTTTGTTTACTACCACTACTACTACTACAACTACTACTATAGCTACTACTACTGCTACTTCTACATCTTCTGCTACAACTACAACAGTAGCTCCTATTGCGACTACCACTACTAGTAGTACTACTCTAACGCTACTAGTACTACTTCTACTACTACTACAACTACGACGGCTTCTACTACTGGTCTATTACTAATGCTATTACAGCTACTACTACTACAACTGCTACTACTATGACAACAACAACTATTACTACTTCTACTAATACTACTACTAAAGCTACTACTACTACTACAAGAGCTACTAGTACCATTACTATAGCTATGACTATTACTGCTACTACTACTGCTGCCACTTCTGCTATTGCTAGTTGTATTACTACTACTACTATTACTACTACTCCTACTTCTACTACTACTAATTCTCCTTCAACAACTACTTTTGCTACTACTAATGCTGCTATTGCTATTGCTACTACTCTTACTACCACTACCACTACTAAATTAATACTATTCTGACTATAAGTACTTCTATTACTATTATTGCTACTACTACTGCTACTACTACCACTACTACTACAACAACGGCTACTACTGCTATCACTACTACAACTGCTACTACTCCTACTAGTGCTACTACAACAACTACTACTACGACTATTACTATTGCTGCTACTATAGCTACTACTGCAACTGCTACTATAACAACAACTATTACTACTACTGCTACTGCTACTACTACTACGACGACTAGTACTACCACTACTATGACTACTAATATTGCTACTATTGCCACTGCTGCTACTACTACGACTATTTCTCCTACTACTACTATCCCAACTACTACTGGACTACAACTACTACTCTCGCTACTACTACTACTACTGTGACTATTGCTACTACTGCTGCTGCTACCTCAGCTACTAATACTAGTACTACTATTACTCCTACTACAGTTACTACTTCTGCTTCAACTACTACTGCTACTACTACGATGACTACTTTTACTACTACAACAACAACTACTACTACTACTGGTGCCTATATTATCACTATTCCTACTACTGTTGCCATTACTACTACTACTACTACTACTACTTCTACTACTTCGCCAACTACTACAACTGCTGCTACAACAACTACTACAACTACGGCTATAGCTACTACTACTATTACTGCTACTATTGCTACTATTGCCTGTAATACTCCAACTACTGTTACTATTACTACTACTACTTCTACTACTATAACAACAACAGCTACTACTACTACTGCTACAACAGCAACAACAAAGACTACTACTACTACTGCTACAATTGCTATGACTACTATTATTAACACTACTACTCCCACCACTGTTATTGCTAGAACCACAATTACTACTAATACTACTACGACAACTACGACTATTGCTACTGCTACTACTCTATTTCTCCTACTTCTACTACTACTGCTAAGATTATGACTACTACTACTTCTACTATTGCTACTAATACTCCAACTACTACTACTAATACCACTACTCTGCTTCTCCACCTACTGCTACTATTTTGACAACTAGGACTACACCTACTACTGCAACAACTAATGCTACTACTGCTGTTGCTACTATCGCTACACCTGCTACAACTGTGAATACTCCGACTACAGTCTCGACTACTACTACTACTACTCCTACTACTGTTGCTTCTACCACAACTACTGTTGCTACTACCAACACAACTAGTACAACAATGACTACAACTACTACTACTGCTACTGCTACCACTACTACTAAAACTACTACTACGACACCTACTACTGCAACTACTGCTACTGATACTTCTACTTCTACTACTACTACTACTACTACTTCTTCCACTGCTACTGCTACTATTACTATAACAACTACTACTACTACAACTACTACAACCACTACTACTACTACAACAACAACTACAACAACTAATTCTACTACTATAGCAGCAACAACAATAACTACCACTACACTATTACTATTATAACTACTACTTCTATTACATCTCTTACTACTACTACTACAGCAACTGCAACTACAACAACTACTACTGCTACTACATCTCCTTCTACTACTACTATAACAGCTCCTACTACGACTACCACTATTGCTACTACAATTCTACTGCTACTAGTACTACTTATACTACTACTACAACTAATACAACTTCTACTGCTGGTCTACTACCTCAGCTACTACTGCTACTAGTACTACTACTAATAAAACAACAACTACAACTACTACAACAATGCATACTACAGTGACTACTACAACCACTCCTACTCCTACTACTACTAATGCAACTACTACTATACCTACTACTATTGCTACTGCTACAACTACTGTTGCAGCTACTACTGCTACTACTACCACTGCTACTACTGCAACAATGATTACTACTATAATTGCTACTGCTATTGCTGCTACTGCTACTACTACTCCTCCTACTGCTACTACTACTACTACTGCTACTACTACTACTACTACTAATACTACTCCTACTCCTACTACTACTATTACTACTGCTACTACTACTCCTCCTCCTACCACTACTGCTGCTACTACTACTACTACTACTACAACAACTACCACGACTACTACTACTACTACGACTACTGTGACTGTTATAACTGCCACTACTACAACTGTTACTACTACCACTACTACTATTTCTCCTACTGCTACTACTACAACAACTACTATTGGTAATACTACTACTACTAGTACGACTTCTATTATCACTAATACTACTACTACTATTACTATAACTACTACAACTACTACCTACTGCAGTTACTACTTCTGCTAGAACTACTACTGCAACTACTTCTGCTGCTACTATAACTATGCCAACAACTACAACTAGAACTTTTACATCTACAACAACTGCTATTACTACTATAGCTGCTTATACTGTCACTACTGCTACCACTGCTGCTGCTACTACTACTACTACTTCTGCTACTAATATCACTAGTACTACTATTACCATCGCAACTACTACTACTACTACTACTTCTTCTTCTACAACTACTTCTACTACTTTGACTGCTACTACTGCTGCTGCTTCTACTACTACTACAACTGCTACTACTGCTGCTGCTACTACGTCAACTAGTACTACCATTACTTCTGCTACTTTAGCTACTATTGCTACTGTTGCCACTAATACTACAAGAACTATTATTGCTACTATCGCTACTACTGCTACAACTACTACAACGACTACAACTCCTACCACTACTGCTTCTAATATGGCTACTAATACTACTACTACTACTATTAGTACAACTTCTACTACTCCTATTACTACTACTACTACTACTACTACTACTAGCACCACAACTACTACTAATACAACTGCTGCTACTATGACTTTTGCTACTGCTACTATTCTATTTCTCCTCCTACTACTACAGTTATTATTACGACTACTACTACTTCTACTATGGCTATTACTCGTACTACTGCTGCTGCTGCTGCTGCTATTCTATTTCTCCTACTATTACTAGTACTTTAACTACTATGACTATAGCTACTACTACTTCTACTACTATGACTACAACTACTACAACTATTAGTAATGCTAGTGCTACTATTACCACTACTACAATTGCTAGTATCGCTACTACTGCAACTACTATGACTACTGCGATTGTAGTCACTACTATTGCTACTTCTACTACGACTGCTACAGTTGCTGCTTCTACTACTGCTGTTACTACTACTCCTATTACTACTACTGCGACAAAGGCTACTACTGCTGCTACCAACACAACTAGTACAACAAATACTACTACTACTATTATTGCTATGACTACTACTACTGCTATTTCCACTGTTACCTACTACTACAACTACTGCTACTACTGCTTCTACTTCTTCTACTACTTCTACTACCACTACTACTATAGCAATGAATGCTACTACTACTGCTGCCCCTACTGTAACTACTACTACTACATCAACTACAATAACCACTACTACTACTAGTATAACAACTACAACAACTACTTTTGCTACTACAACAACGACAACAACAACTACCACTACTACTAGCAGTATTATTATTATTACTACTACTACTATTACATCTCTTACTACTATAACTACTGCAACTGCTACTACAACTACTACCGCTGCTACTACTACAACTTCTACAACTACTCCTACTTCGACTGCCACTACTGCTAGTAGTACTACTTCTACAACTACTACAACTACTTCTGCTTCTACTGCTGCTCTAATGCTACTACTATTACTGCTACTTCTGCTACAACTGCTACTACTAAGACCACCACTACTACTACTTCAACTATAAGTACTACTACTACTCCTCCTACTTCTGCTACTACTACTACCACTCCTACTAATACAACTACTAATGCTACTACTACTATACCTACTACTATTAGTACTACTACTGCTGCTACTACTACTACTATAGCTCCTAATACTACAACTACAACTACAACTACTTCTATCACTACTATAGCTACTACTGCTACTGCGACTACTGCATCTACTGCTACTACTGCAACTACTAGTGCCACTACTGCTACCGCTACTACTGCTACTACTGCTAGTAATATTACTATTACTACTATTACTACTACCCCTACTTCTACTATTACTAATTCTCCATCTAAAATTAATTTTGCTACTACTAATGCTACTATTGTACAGTACTAGTCTTACTACTACTACTTCAACAACTACCATTCCGACTACTATCACTTCTACTACTACTGCTGCTGGTTTTACTGCTACTATTGCTACGACTGCTACTACTACTACTACTGCAACAATGGCTACTACCACTACCACCACTACAATAACTACTACTACAACTACTACAACTACTATTACAATAACAAGTACTACTACTACTTCTAAAGCTACCATTGCTCCGGCTACTACAACTAATATTAATACTGCTACTGCAACTATAGCCACTACAACAATAATTGTTGCTATTGCTAGTACAACTACTACTACTGCTACTACTACTACTAGTACTACTACTACTCTTGCTACTACCACTACTACTACTCTTGCTGCTACTGTTGTTGCTGCTACTCCTACTACTACTCTTGCAGCTACTCCTACTACTACTGTTGTTGCTGCTGCTTCTAGAACTACTACTACTACTACTATTATTATTCCTACTAATGCTACTAGTACTACTCCTACTACTACTACCACTGCTGTTGCTGCTACTACTACTGCTGCTACTTTTGCTTGAAAAACTACAACTACTACGATAACTACTACTACTGTTGCTCCTGTTGCTACTACAAATACAACAACTAATATCACTGCTGCAACGACTATCACAACTACTACAACAATTACTACTGCAACAGCTACGACTATTGGTACTACTTTCTCTACTATGATAGCTATAGCTACTACTACTACTACTACTACTACTACTACTACTACTACTTTTGTAATTGCTGCTACAACTTCCACGATGACTACTACTAATACAAATATTACTAATACTACTACAACAGCCACTACTTCTATTAGTAGTATTGCTACTACTACTACTACAACTACTACTGCTACTGCTGACACTATTGCTATTGCTTCTACTACTACTCCAACTACTAACGCTTTTGCTTCTACTACCTCTACTACTACTGCTGCTTCTGCTATAACTTTTGCTACTACTACTGCTACTACTAATATTGTTACTACTGCTACTACTACTACAATACTAATACCACAACTGCTTCGGCTACAGCTACTGCTACTACTACTATGACTAGTACTATAGATGTTGCTCCTACTACTATAGCCAATACTATTGCTACTGCTCTGACTACCGCCACTTCTGCGATAGGTACTACTATGGCTACTATTCCTGCTGCTACTACTACCGTTGTTAGTACAGCTACTACCACTATTGCTATTGCTGCTACTGCTATTTGTAATACTACTCCTGCTACACTAATGTTGTTGCTACTTCTACAATTTCTGCTATGACTACTACTACTGCTGCTACTACTACTAATACTAATGCTGCTTTTGCAACTACCACCACTACTACTGCTATTACGGATGCTACTACTAATAATACGACCACTAGTACTACTAGTACCACTACTAATGCTACTCCTACTGCTACTATTATTACAACTTTTAATGCGACTAATGCTACTACTGCTATTGCTACTCCTCCTCCTCCTCCTCCTCCGACTGCTACTACTACTACTATTGTAGCTACTACTGCTGCTATTACTGCTACTACTAATACACTACCACAGCCACGACTACTACTACTGCTATGGCTACTACTACTACAACAACAACAGTAACAATAACAACAACAACAACAACAACTACTACTACTCCAACTACTACTACTGCTACTACTACTACAACAACAACAACTACTACTACTAATACAACTGCAACTGCCACTATTGATAAGACTATTACTACTACTCCAACAGCTACTATTATTACTAATACTACTATTATCACTACTACTGCTGCTACTACAACTATTACTACTTCTACTACTACTATTCCACTACTACTACTAGTACTGCTACTGCTTCTCCTGCTTCTACTACTACCTCTTCGACAACTCCTCCTCTTCCTCCTACTACTACTACTACTATAACTACTACTGCTGCCACCATTGTTGCTGCTCTTACCACTACTTCTACTTCTATTACTACTGCTACTATTACTACTTCTACTACTACTCCTACTACTACTCCTACCACTACAACTACTACTGCTACTACTACTATGACTATTTCTGCTTCATGTACTTGTACTTCTGCTGTGACTACAACAACTCCTGCTACTAATACTACTATGACTACTAGTATTACTACTACTGCTACTACAATTACATGAATACTACAACTAGTACTACTATAATTTGTACTAATACTACTACTACTGCTACTACCACTACAACTACGACTAATACAACTAGTTCTTCTCCTACTACTACTATTACTAGTACTATTACTACTACGACTCCCATGACTACTACTACTACAACTACTACAAAGACTACTACTACTACTATTACTACAATCACTACAAATTCTCCTACTACAACTACTATCACTGTTACTCCTAATACTCCTACTACTGCCACTATTGCTAACAATACTACTATAACTACTACGAACTACTACTACTACTACTATAGCTACTACTACTACTATTACTACTACTACTACCACCACTCCTGCTACTATAACTACTATGACTACTACTAACACAACTACTGCTAATACTACTACTGCTGCAATTACTAGCACTGCAACTACAACTACTACAACTACGACTACTACTACTGCTGCTACTACTACTACTACTACTACTATTACTATTGCTACTACCACAACTATTGCGACTATTGCTGCTACGGCTACTACTAATACTACCACTGCTACTACTACTTTCACTTTTGCTACTTTAGCGGTACTAATACTACTACTGCTAGTATGACTACTACTACAACTACTACTGTTGTTGCTTCTACTGCTACTACTACTACATTAACTTCTACTACAACTTTTGCGACTATTACGAATACTGTAACTACTACTACTGATACTAACTACTGCTGCTTCAACAATAATGACTACTACTACTGCCGCTCCTCCTCCGCCTACTACTACCACTACTACAACTACCACTACTATTATGGCAATTGCTACAAGTTCTACTCCCATTGCTATTGCAACTACCACTTCTTTCACTACTTCTACTATAACTCCTGCTACTACTACCTCTATTTGTATTGCTACGACTACTACTTTTGCTACTACTGCTACTATTGGTATGACTGATACTGCTGCAATTGCTAGAACTACTACCACTAGTGCTACTAATACAGCAACTACAGCAACCACTGCTGCTACGACTACTAATCCAACTACTACTACTATTATTGTTACTACTATTGTTGCTCCTCCTGCTACAACTACTACTACTATGACTACTTCCACTACTACTACAGCTGCTGCTGCTGCTGCTGCTACTACTACTACTACTACTACTACTACTACTACTACTACTACTACTACTACTACTACTACTACTACTACTACTACTACTACTACTACTACTACTACTACAACAACAACTACTACTACTACTACTACTACTACTACTACTACCATTGCTGTTATGAATACTATTACTACTACTCCTGCTATTACAGCTACTATGACTGCTTCTACCACTTCTACTACTATTACTACAACAAATGCAACTACAAGCACTACAACTGCAACTCTTACTACTACTACTACTGCTACTACTGCTACTACTAATACAACTATTAATATTACTAATACCACTACTACTGCTACTACTACTACTATCGCCACTCCTACTACTCCTACTCCTATTACTACTACTACAAGTCCTACTTCTACAACTGTTACTACTACTGCTACTGCTACTATTGCTGCTACCATGACCTCTACTACTATCGCTACTCCTACTACTAATACAGCTACTCCTAAAAGTGCCACTATTGCTATTGCCGCTACTACTGCTACTACTGTTACTACAACTACTACTACTGCAACCACTACTGCTGCTATTACTCCTACTGCTACTACTGCTACTGTTACCACTACTACTACAACCACTACTACTTCTGCAACAACTACTACACTATTGCTACTACTACAAATACTACTATTGCTACTACTACTCCTACTACTATTGCTGCTACTACTATTACAGGTATAGCTACTACTACTACTGTTGCTATTGCTACTGCTACTAGCACTACAAATGCTTCTTCTAGTACTACTATAACTAATGCTACTTCTACTTCTACTATTGCGATTGCTACTACTACTACTTATGTTGCTACTTCTACTATTATTATTACCACTACTACTGCTACAACTACAACTGATGCTACTTCAACTACTACTACTATTGTGATTCCAACTATTGCTGCTACTAATACAACACCTACCACTATTAATGCTACCGTTACTCCTAATACAACCGTTGCTACTACTACGACTGCTAGTATGACTACTACTGTTGTAACGATTGCTGCTACGGTTACCATTACAACTACTACAACTACTAGCACTACTACTATTGCTACTTCTACTACTTGTAATATAGCTACTACTATTACTTCTACTACAACAACAATAATTACTACTAATACTACTACTAATGCTAATCATACTGCTATTACTTCTACTACTACTACTATAGGTACTACTGTTACTATTTCAGCTACTACTATTTCTACTACTACTATTTCTACTACAGCTACTGCTGTTACTACAACTACAACTACTACTACTCCTACTTCCACGCCTACTACTAATTATTCTACACTACTACTACAACAACAAGAACAACAACTGCTACTAATACTACTACTACTACCACTACTATTACTACTACTACTGCAACTGCTACTCTAGCTATTACTACTACTATGACTGTCGCTACTACAACTTCAGCTACAACTATTTCTACAACAACAACAACAACTACTACTACTACAACTACTGCTATTACTACAACTACCACTACTACTTCTCCTACTTCCACTCCTACTACTAATTCTTCTACACTACTACTACTACAACAAGAACAACAACTACTACTAATACTACTACTACTACCACTACTATTACTACTACTACTCCAACTACTACTCTAGCTATTACAACTACTATGACTGTCGCTACTACTACTACTACTCTTATTACTGCTATTACTACTACTACTAGCACTTCTCCTATTACTATACTGCTATGACTACAACAACAACAACTACTGCTACTGCTACTGCTAGTACTACTACTACTGCACTTAATACAACTACAACTAGCTCTACTACAACTACAACAACTACTATTGTTCCTTATGCTGCCGCTACTACTACATAAACGTCTACTACTACTTTTGCGACTATTATGAATATTGCAGTTACTAATACTGATTCTAACTGCTACTGCTTCGATGACAATGACTACTACTATTGCCACTACTCCTACTACTACTACAACAACAACAACTACTATTATGGCAATTGCTAGTATTACTACTCCTACTGCTATTGCAACTACTACTTCTTTCACTACTTCTACTACAACTCTTGCTACTACTGCCACTACTTCTATTGCTATGACTACTACTTCTGCTACTACTGCTACTACTGGTATGACTATTACTGCTGCAACTGCTACAACAACTACTACTAGTGCCACTACTACTACAACTACCACAACCACTGCTTCTACAACTAATAATCCAACTACTACTACTATTATTACTACTGTTGTTGCTGCTGCTGTTGCTCCTCCTGCTACAACTATTACTACTCAGACTACTACTACTACTAGTACTACTACTAGTACTACTACTACTACTACAGCTACTACTACTGCTCTGACTACTATTACTACTGCTCCAGCTATTAGAGCTACTATGAGTGCTTCTACCACTTTTGCTACTATTACTACTACTACTGCAATTACTAGCACTACAACTGCAACTCCTACTACTACTACTATTGCTACTACAACTATTAATATTGCTAATACCACTACTACTGCTACTACTACCACTAATCCTGCTACTGCTACTACTACAACTACCACTTCTACTACAACTACTCCTACAACTACTACTATTGCTGCTATTGCTATAACTACAACAACAACAACAACGACAACAATAACTACTACTACTACTACTACTACTACTACTACTACTACTACTACTACTACTACACTACTACTACTACACTACTAATACTATTGCTACTACTGCTACTACAATTGCTAGTACCACTTTTATTGCTGCTACTACTACTAATATTACTACTTCTACTACTACTACTGCAACTGCTACTATTACTAATATTGGTACTTCTACTACCACTGCTACCACAACTACGCCTACTACTGGTACTTTTGCCAATACTAATGCAGCTACGGCTACTACTAGTGCTACTACTACTACTCGTGCTACTACTATCGATATTACTGCAACTACTACTACTTCTGCTACTGCTACTACTACTTCTGCTTCTACTATAATAACTACTGCTATAACTACTACTATCTCTACTATTGTGCCTACTAATACTACTACTGCTACTATGATTACTATTACAACTACTACTGTCGTTGCATATGCTGCTGCTGCTACTACTACTACTGCTGCTACTACTTCTGCTACTACTTGGAATCCTGCTGCTGCTACTACTAATACTACATAGTTATTGCATCTACAACAACTACTACTACTACTAGCACTACTACTTATGCTACAACTACTACAGCTAGTACTTTTGCTACTACTACTATTATTACTCCCGCTAATTCTACAGCTGCAACGACAACTACTGCTACTAGTATTAGTACTACTACTATTACTACTATTACCACTACTACTACCACTTCTACTGCTATTACTACTACTACTACTACTATTTCTATAGCATTAACTGTTACAACTACTATGTCTGCTACAACTACTACTTCTGCCACTAGGACTAGTATGGCCACTACTCTTACTACTACTATTGATACTTTATATACTACTACTTCAACTATTACTACTACTACTACAACAACAACAACTACTACTACAATAGTTACTTGTACTACGACTACTACTACCACAACAACAACTACTACTACTATTACAACTACTATTACTGCAACTACTGCTCCTACTGCTACTTCGACTACTACTCTTACGCCTATTACTACTCCTACTCCACCTCCTCCTCCTACTACTACTACTACCACTATTGCTACTACTACTACTACTACTACAACTATAGTTACTACTACAACTATAGTTACTACTACAACTACCACTACAATGACTACTAATACTTCTACTGCAACTACTACTGCTACCAGTACTACTACAACTACTACTCCTTCCGCTTCTACTGCTACAGGTAGTACGACTACTACTACTACTATTACTTCTGTTGCTGCTGCTACTCGTACTACCACCACCACTACCACTACTACTACTACTATTACTTGTGTTGTTGTTGCTACTTGTACTACTACTAGTACAACTACTGCTACTAGTGCTACTAATACTACTATTACTACTTGTACGACTACTACTATTGCGATTGCAACTACTCCTGCTACTATTACTACTATGACTACTACTGCTGCTACTAACGCTACTACTACTCCGACTATCGCTATTGCTTTTGCTACTAGTACTAGTGCTAGTGCTGTTGCTACCCCTATTACAAGTACCTCAACGGCTACCACTACTATCGCTACTGCTACTACAAAGATAAATACTGCTACTGCTGCTACTTTTGCTACTTTTGCTATAACTGCTACAAAGGCAACTGCTATTATTACTACTAGGTCAACTTCTGCTACTATTGCCTCAAATACTATAGTTACTAGTACTGCTACTACTAATGAAACTTCTACTACTACTATTAGTACTACTGCTACTTCTACTACTACTACTTCTACTGCTACTACGACTACTACTTCTAAAAGTACTACTACCCATACAAATACTATTGCCACTATGGCTATTGCTGTAGCTACAACTGCTATAACTCCGACTACTACTACAAATATTACTACTTCTAATACCGCTATTGCAACTACTACCAGCACGACTACTACTCCTACTCCTACTACTACTACTGCAAATCCTACATCTACAGCTGCGACTACTACTACTACTACTTCTTCTACTATTACTACTGCTACTATGACTTCTACTACTATCGCTACTCGTACTACAACTATTCCTACTCCTATAAGCACCACTACTGCTATTGCCGCTACTACTGCTATTACGGTTACTACTGATACTACTATTGCAACCGCTACTGCTGCTATTACTCCTACCGCTACTACTTCTACTACTACTACAGCTACTGCTACCACTACTACTGCAACCACTACTGCTCCTGCAATAACTACTACACTATTGCTACTACTACTAATACTACTGTTGCTACTACTACGCCTACTGCTATAGCTGCTACTACTATTATAGGTATAGCTACTACTACTGCTACTGTTGCTACTCCGACTAGTACTACAAATGCTTCTTCAAGTACTACTACAGCTAATGCTACTTCTACTTCTACTACTGCGACTGGTACTACTCCTACAGATGCTACTACTCCTACTATTACTATTGCCACTAATACTGCTACCACTACAACTGATGCTACTTCAACAACTTCTACTACTATTGTGATTCAAACTACAGCTGCTACTAATTCAACACTTACCACTATTAATGCTACAGCTTCAGCTAATACTACCATTGCTAGTACTACGACTGCTAGTACAACTACTACTATTGTACTTATTACTGCTACGGTTACTACTACTGCTACTACTACTACTACCACTATTGTTTGTAATACAGCTACTACTAGTAATGCTACTACAACAACAACTACTATTACTAATACTACTACTAATGCTAATCATACTGCTATTACTACTACTTCTACTACTTCTACTGCTACTACTACTACTACAGCTACTGCTATTACTACAACTACCACTACTACTACTCCTACTTCCACTCCTACTACTAATTCTTCTACACTACTACAACTACAACAAGAACAACAACTACTACTAATAATACTACTACTACCACTACTATTACTATTACTATTGCGACTACTACTCTAGCTATTACTACTACTACGACTGTCGCTACTACTACTATTACTACTACCCCCATTATTGCTACTACTACTGCTGCTACTAGCACTTCTCCTATTACTATACTACTATGACTACAACAACAACTACTACTGCCACTGCTACTACTACTACTACTGCACTTAGTACAACTACAACTAGCTCTACAACTACTACTACTACCACACTACAACTACAAAAACTACAATCTACACTAATACTACTACTACAACTACTCCTCCTCCTCCTCCTCCTACTACTACTACTTTTGCTACTATTTCTACTACTACTTCTACTACTATTACTACTACTACTACTACTAGTAGTACTCCTCCTCCTACTGCCGCAACAACAACTACTACTACAGCTGCTGCAGCTACTAAACTACAACAACAACTACTACTAATATTACTTATCCAACCCCTGCTCCTACTACTATGCTTGCCACTAATGCTTCTGCTACTGCTGCTGCTGCAACTACAACTACAACAACTACTATGGCTACTACTACCACTACTACTACTATTGCTGCTATAACATCTACTACAACTACTACTATCACTGCTAGTTCTACTACCATGACTATTGCTACTATTACTACTACTGTTGTTGCTAATACTTCTACTACAACTATTTCTACAACTACTGCTACTACCACTACTACTGTTGTTGCTGCTACTACTACTGCTACAAGTACTGGTATTACTACCGCCACTACTATTGCTACTATTGCTACTACTACTACGGCTATTAATACTACTCCTACCACTACTTCTTCTACTACTACTACTACTAACACTACTAAAACTACTACTACTACAACTATTACTACTGATGTTGTTGCCTACTTCTGCGGCTACAACAATGACTACTACTCTTCTCCCACAATAACAAGTACTATTACTTCTCCTATGACTATGACTGCTGCTACTTCTACAATGGCTACAACTACAAATATTGCTACTAGTTCTACTACGGCTACAACTATAAATATTGCTACTACTACTACTACTACTACTACTACCTCTACGACTGCTACTGCTACTACTACTGCTGCTACTAGTGCTATAATTACTAATACAACTACTACCGCTATCGCTACTACTACTACTACTACTACTGCTGCTGCTGCTACTATTGCTACCACTGCTACTGCGACAACCACTGCTGCTACGGCTGCTACTCCTACTACTTCTACTATTAATAATAATACTGCTATTACTATTATGACTATTGAAACTATTACTACACCTATAGCTGCTGCAACTATTACTTTTGTTACTAAAGCTACTACCGCTATTGCTACTACTACTACTATGACTACTGCTGCTACTACTACTGCTATTGCTACTACAACAACAACTACTACTACTTTAACTACTACTACTTCTACTCATACTGCGGCTGCTGCTATAACTGCTACTATTACTACTGCTGCTTCTACTTCTATCACTACCACAACAACAACAACAACTACTACTACTATTATTGCAACTTCTGCTTCTACTGCTACTACTACTTCTACTGCAGCTACTTCTACAATTACTTCTACTGCTACAACTACTACTCCAACTACTACTGCTGCTGCTGCTGCTACTACTACTACTACAACTGCTGCTACTACTGTTACTACTACTAATCCTACTAGTACTACTACTGCTGCTGGTGCTACTACTACTTCCTTTCCTACTGCTACTACGGTTGCTACTACTACTACTGCTACTGCTACTTCTACTACTACTATTACAACTACTGCTGCTACCACTACAACGACAACAACAACAACAACTACTACTACCTCTATTATTGCTACTGCTACTGCTACTACGACTGCTGCTGCTGCTGCTGCTACTACTACTACTACTCCTCCAACTATTACAACTACGTCCACTATTAATTCTTCTACAACAACAACTACTACTACTCCTACTACTACTACTAGTACTATTCCTACTACTACTGCTACTGCTACTGCTACTATTACTACTACTACATGGCTATTACTGCTACTACTACTCCAACTACAAATGCTAGGACAACTTTTACTACTACCACTACGACTAATATTACTAATGCTACTACTACTACTTCTACTACTACTACTACTACTTCTCCTACTACTATATCTACTGTTACTACCTCTGCTACAACTACAATTGTCGCTATGCTACTGCTACTACAACTACGACCACCACTACTACTTTTGCTAATACTAATGCTACTACTGCAACTACTAGTCCAACCACTACGACTCTTGCAACTACTATAGCTACTAATACTGCTACTGCTGCTCTAGTACTATACTGCCACTACTACCGCTGCGACTACTACTACTACTACTACTACAATAATTACTGTTGTTGCTACTACTACTATCCCTATTATTGCAACTACGACTGCAACAACAACAACAATTATTGTTGCCCATGCTGCTGCTACTACTAATGCTACTACTACTACTACTACTACTTCTGCTAATAATACGAATACTGCGGCTACTATTACCGCTACTACACAGCTATTGGGTCTATAATAATAACTACTACTCCTATCACTACTACTTTTGCTGCAACTACTATAGCTAGTACTTCTCCTACTACGACTATTGCCATTCGTACCAATTCTAAAGTTGCAACTACTACTAGTGCTACTGCTAGTACAACAATTATTACTATTACCACTAGTGCTACTACTACTACAACTTCCACTACTATTACTACTACTATTACTACTTCTACAACAATATCTGCTACTACTGCAATGTCTACTACAACTACCTCTTCTACTACTACGGCTACTATGGCCACTTCTACTACTACTACTGCTACTTTAGCTACTGCTTCTTCAACTACTCGAGCAATGATTACCACTACTACTACTACAACTACTACTTCCGCTACTACTACTACTACTACAACAACTATACATCTTCACTACTAGTACTACTACTACTACTACAACTGCTACTACTGCTACTACTATTACTACTACAACTACTCCTATTACTACTCCAACCTCAAACTCCAACTTCTACTACTACTACTACTACTAATACTAATACTAGTACAACAATTACTAGTACTACTTCTACTACAACAACTACTACAACCTCTACTACTACTGCTGTTACTTGTACTACTACAACAACAACTACTGTTACTTGTACTACTACAACAACTACTCCTGCTACAACTACTGCAATTGCTAGTTTGGCTACTACTACTACTACTACTACTTCAACAACTACTACTATTGCTACTACTATAACTACTATTATTGTTACTTTTGTTTCTATCGCTACTCGTACTTCTGTTACTATTACTGCTACTACTACAACTATGACTACTTCAACTACTATTGCTACTACTTCTACTACTGCTGCTGCTATTACAACTACTCCTGCTACTATTACTACTATTGGCAACTACTTCCACTATAGGACTACTACAACGACTACTACTAGAATTACTACTACTCCTAGAACTACAACTATTACTACTACTAATACTACTAGTACTCCTACTACCACTACTAGTACGAATGCAAGGACTTCTGCTACTTCTGCTACATTAACTGGTACTCCTGCTATGTACGCTACAACTACAGCTTCTGCTACTACGGCTGCCGTGGCCACTACTCCTACTACTACTACGACTACTACCATTCCCGCCACTGCTACTGTTGTTGTTGTTGCTACTACTACTACTACTACTACTACTACTAATATAACAGCTGCTACAGCTATTACTGCTATTATAACTAATGCTGCTACTACTACTACTCCTACAGGTACTGCTGCTACAACTGCTACTTCTACTACTATTCCTACTACTATTTCTACTACTACTACTACAACTACTACTCCTACAGCTACTACTATTACTACTACTACTACTCTTTCTGCTGCTACTACTTTTACTACTACTACTACTGTAACTACTTCTGCTACTGTGGCTGCTGCTGCTATTACTAATGCTACTTCTTCTAGTTCTACGACAACTACTACTATTGCAACTGCTAATACTACTACTTCTACAACTACTACTACGGCTACACCAACTACTACTAGTAGTAGTACTACTACTGTTGCTGCTTCTACTACACTACTACTATTTCCTCTACTCCTCCTACCACTATTACAACTACTACTCCTGTTGCTACTGCAACTATTACTATTATTTTTACTAATGATACTCCGACTATAATTGCTACTACTACCACTTCTATAACTACAACTGCAACTGCTACTCCTACTACAACTGCTATTGCTCCTTCTACTACTGCTATTACTCCTACTACTCCTACTATTAATACTACTACTACTAAAACTACTCTACTACTACTACTTATACTTCTACTACTACTACTGCTACTGCTGCTGCTGCTACTACACCAACTACTACTACTACTACAACCACTACTGCTACTACTAATACTCCAACAACTACTGCGACTGCTACTCCTACGACAGCTACTACTGCTCCAACTATTACTACTACTCCTACTTCTACGAGTGCTACAATTGCTCCTACTCTTTTTACTGCAACTACAGCTACTCCTGCTGCTACTTCTGCTACTACTACTAATACTGTGCCTACTACTATTACTATTACTAATTCTACTACTACTACTACTGATACTACTAGTAATACTGCAACTACTTCTAATACTACCACGGCTGCTATGACTACTTCTACTAGTACTACTACGACTAATGCTACAACAAGTATGACTACTACTACTACTACTACTTCTGTCACAACCACAACTACTAGTAGCACTACAACTGCAACAACAACTACTATTATTGCTAATACTACTACCACTAATACTACTATGACTACTATTACAAATACTACTACTACCACCACTACGACTACTACTGCTACTACTACAATGACCACTATTTCTACTACTACTACTACTACTTCTTCTCCTACTACTTCTGCTCCTTCTAGTACAACTACAACTACTACTACAGCTACTGTTACCACTATTGCGACTACTGATACTACTATTGCTACTACAACTACTACAACTTATGCTACTACTGCTACTACCACTACTACTACTACAACAACTAATACTACTGCTATTAATACTGTTGGTACTGCTTATACTACTACTTCTCCCACTCCTACTACTGCAGCACCTGCTACTACTTCTACTACAACTATAACCATTGTTGCTACTACTGATACTCCAACTACTTATACTACTACTACTTCTACAACTAATGCGGCTACTCTTGTCGCTATTACTACTACTGCGACCACAACTGCTGCTACTACTACTACTGCATCTACTTCTATGGCTACCATGGCTGCTTCTACTACTATTACTACCACTACTTCTTCTTGTATCACTACCACCACTTATGCTACTAGTGCAACTACCACTACCACTCCTAAAATTGCAACTACTATCACTACTACTACAAGAACAACAACAACAACAACAACAACAACTACTACTACTACTCTCTCAACTATGACTACTACTACTTCCACCACTACAACTACTGCAACTGCGACTACTACTAATACTACTATAACTACTGCTGCTGCTGCTATTGCTAATACTACCTTTCCAATAACAACAACAACCACAACTACTACTACTACTACAACCGCAACTACTGTTGCTAGTACTACTACTGCTACTAATACTACGACTACTACCACTACTATAGCTACTAATATTACTGCTACTGTTACTACTGATGCTTCTCAAACTACTTCTAGTTCTGCTATTACTACTGCTACTACTGCAACTGCTATTAACACTGCGACTGCTGTTGCAACCCCTACTATGGCTATTACTACTACCGCTACTGCTAATACAGCAACTACTGCTGCTACTACTACTAGTACTACAAATGCTACTACCCTTGCTACTCCTGATCCTAATTCAACTACTACCACTACTGCTATAACTACTACTATGTTTGCTACTACAACTACAACTATTAAAACTGCCGCTACTACTACTACTTCAACTCTTACTACTGCTACTACAGCTGCTACTGCTGTTGCTACTATTACCACTACTACTACTGCTACTACTACTATTGCTACTGCTACTACAACTGCTACTCCTACCACTATTGCATCTAGTACTACCATAGCTACTACTACAGCGACTATTACTAATACTACTGCTGCTATAAGGACTAATGCTACTTCTACTACTACTCCTACTACTACCATGCATGTACTATAGCTCCTGTTGTGGCTAATACTACTATTAGATCACCAATTGCTACTACTACCGCTACTGCTGTTGCTTCTGCTACTACCATTGCAACTACTACTACGGCTGCTACTACTGATACACACACTGCTATAGCAACAACTTGTACTACTATTACTACTTCAACTACAATTACTAATCCAACTACTACTGTTGCTAGTACTGCTGCTAGTCCTATTAAAACTACAGTAGCTTGTACTATTTCTGCTACAACTACCATTACTAATACTACTTATACCGCTAGCACTACTATTACTACTACAACTACTACAACACCTGCTACTACCACTACTTCTACTACTATTGCTACTATCACTACTACTACTATTAAGGCTGCAACTACCACTACTACTGGTACATGGCTGCTATTGTTACTTCTGCTACCACTATTATGACTACTACTACTAGTATTGCAACCACTACTATTACTACTACTACTAATATTACTACTACTACTACTACTGCTGCTACTACTACTACTACTACTACTAGTGGTGCTACTACTGCAGCTACTACTACAGTAACTTCAACTAGTACTACTACTGCAACTACTACTACTACTCCTACTATAACAACTACTACTGCTACTACTACTTTTACTACTACTACAATTATTGCTACTACTACTACTACCACCACTATTACTATCAAAACTATTACTACTATTGCTACTACTACTACAACAGCTAGTACAACTACTACTGCTACTGTTGCTATTGCTGTTTTTACTGCTCCAATAACAACTACTACTACTACTGCTACTTCTACTACAATTGATGCTGCTGCTGCTACTACTACGATTTATCCAACTACTATGACTACTGCTCTTGCTACTACTACTACTTGTGCTATTACTTCTACTACTACTGTTGTTGCTGTTGCTGCTCCTTCTATTGCTGCTACAACTATTGCTGCTATTGCTACTATTACTTCTACTACTACTCCTACTACTAATGCTACTACTACTATTACAATTACTGCTCCTGCTATTACTGCGACTGTTGCTACTGCTACTCCAAGTACTACTACTACTACACCCACAATAACTATTCCTACTCCTACTACTACTGCAACCACCGCTACTCTGACTACTATGACTGCTACTACAACTACTTCTACTATTAGTCCCACTGCTATTGCTACAACTACAACAACTACTACTTCTCCTACTACTTCTACTACTGCTACCACTACTACTTCGGCTCTTGATACTACAACTATTACTCCTACTGCTACTACTACTACCCGTACTACAACTACTACTTCTACTAATACTACCACTGTTGTTACTCTTACTACTAATGTTGCTGCCCCTACTATTACAAGTACTACTAATGCTACTACTGCTACTACTTCTCCTACTACTACTACTGTTGCTGCTGCTGCTCCTACTACTGGCACTACTCCTACTACTCTTATTACTATTACTCCAATTACTACTCCTCCAACCACTGCGGCTACTATTGATGCTATTAATACTACAGCTACTACTACTACTACTAATATGACTTCTGCCACAACTTCTACTACTATTATAGATGGTACGACTACTTCTGCAACTACTTCTACTATAAGTCCTGCTACTACTTCCACTACTACTAATGCTACTTCTGCTACTACTACAACTACTGCTACATCTGCTACTACTGCAACTTCTACAGCAACTACAACTACTACTACTTTTGCTTCTACTTCAACTAAAGCTATTGCTTCTACTTCTACTTCTACTTCTACTTCTACTACAACTTCTACTACTAATTCTACTTCAACAGCTACTACTATTGCTATTACTACTGTTGCTACTGCTACTGCTGCTACTACTACAACTACAACAACTCCAACTCCTAATACTACAACTACTACTACTGCTACTGCAATGACTACTAATACTAATACCACCACTTCTGCCACTATAACTACTACTACTACTATAAGAACAACAACAACTTCTTCTACTGCTACCACTACCACAACTACTACAACAATAACTGCTATTGCTATCACTACTGCTGCTCCGGCTACTACTACATTTATCACTAATGTTGCTGCTACTAGTACTACTACTACTACTGCTGCTGCTTCTGCTATTACTATAGTTGTTGCTACTACAACTACTACACTTATTGCTACTACTACTACTACTACTACTACTACTACAGCTGCTGTTGCTACCACAACTACTACTATTACTACTACTACTACTACAACTTCTACTACTACTACTGCTGCTACTCATACTACTGCAAGTACTACTAGTACTACTACTACAAACGCTATTACTACTACTGCTGTAGCTATTTCTACTAGTCCTACAGCGACTACTACTACTCTTAATACTACTACTATTACTATTGCTGCTACATTGCTACTTCTGCTACTGCTACTACCGTTACTTCTACTTCTACTACTTATGCTGCTATTGTTGTTGTGATTACTACTACTACCACCACTATTGTTACTACTAATACTACAGCTATTACATCTATAGCTAATGCGGCTGTTTCTGCTACTACTTCTACTACAACTACCACTACCACTTCTACCACTATTTTTGCTACTATTGCAACTACTACTACTACTACTACTATTACTAATACTACCACAACTACTCCTACTGCTACTACTATAACTACTACTTCTGCCACTACAAATAATGTTGTTGCAACTGGTACTATTACTACTACAACTAGTACTACTACTACTAGGGGGAATACTGCTTCTACAACAACAACAACTGCTGTTGGTACTACTACTAGCACAACAACTGCTGATTGTACAACTATTGCTACTAATAATATGACTACTACCACTACTACAGCTGCTACTACTACTTCTCGTACTAATACGGCTTCAGCTACTACTACTGATACTACTACTACTGGTATTCATACAACTACCACTACTGCAACTTCTACTATGGCTATTACTACTACTGCTACTACTACTACAACTACTACAGCCACAACTACTAGTACTAGTACTGCTACCACCACCACTACTACTACAACTACTACTCGTGCTACTACTGCTACTCCTACTTCAGCAACTACTACTAACACTAATACTAGCATTGCTACTACTTCTACTACTATTGATACTACCACCACAACTACTACAACTACCGCTACTACTACAACAACAACAACAACTACTACTACTCCGTGCACTACTACCGCTTCTGCTACAACTAGTTTTACTACTACTATTGGAGCTGCTACCACGACTAATTCTACTTCTACTACTTCTGCCACAACTACTACTGCTTCAACTACTACACTGGTACTACAGCTCCTGCTGCCGCTACTACTTCTACTAATGCAATAATTGTTGCTACTACTACTACTGCTACTTCGGCTACAATTATAGCTAGTACTATTATTACTATTGCACCAGCTACTACTGATACTTCCACTACTACTGCTTCTGCTACTACTACTACCCCTACTATGGGTACTACTACTGCTACAACTTCTATTGTTACAGCACCACCTACTAGCACTACTTCTCCTACTTCAATTACTAATCCGACTACTACTACTACTAGTATTACTCCTACTACTACTGAAACTACTGCTGCCACTATTACTTCTCCTACTACTACTACTACAACAACTACTACTACCAAAACTAATACTACTACTGCTACTACTACTACTATGACTTTTTCTCCTACTATTACTACTACTATTACTATGACTACTACTTCGTCTACTCCTACTACTTTTCCTACTACTACTACTACTACGACTACTGCTAGTACTCTTGTTGTTGCTACTTCTACTACTAGTACTAATACTACTACTACCGGTTTTACTACAACTACTGCTACTACTACTGCTGTTGCTACTAATGCTATTACTAGTAGTACTACTCCAACGACTATTGGTACTGCTACTACTATTGCTTCTACAGCTATAGCTACTACTACTATTTCTACTACACTTCTACTAATACAACTGATACTACTACAAGTACTATTACTACTACTACAACATCAACTACTACTATAGCTACTATGACTGTTATTACTAGTACTACTACTACAGCTGCTGCTACTGTTACTACTACTGCTGTTGCTGCTGCTACCATTACGACTACTACAACAATGACTAGTAGTACTGCTACTATTGCTACTACTACCTTTACTACTGCTACTTCTGCTACTACTATTACAACAAATACTACTACTGCTGCTATTGCTATAACTGCTACAGATAAAACAAGTATTACTAATACTACTACTACTACTACTACTACTACTACTACTACTACTACTACTACTACTACTACTACTACTACTACTACTACTATTATTACTACTACTTCTGCTACTAATATTGTTGCTACTACTACTGCTACTACTGCTACTACTATTGCTACCCCTACTATGCCTACTAATCCTACTACTACTACCACTTCTTTGACTAGCATTACAACTACTACTGCTGCTACAACTACTTCCACTACTACTGCTACTGCTGCTGCTATTGCTACAACAACAACAACTACTGCTACAACTAATACTAAAACTACTCCTGCAACAACTACTACTGCTACAACCACTACTACTAGAACTGCTCCTAGTGCTAGTAATACTACTACTACTACTCCTACCACTGCTACTACTAATATTGCTATGACAACTTCTACTACTTCGTCTACTACTACTTCTCCCACCACTATTACTACTGCTACCACCTCTGCTGTGACTACAAATGCAACTCCTACTAGTACTACTATTGCTACAACTATTGCTGCTACTACTAGAATTGCTACGTATGACTATTACTACTGTGACTACTACTACTACTACTTCTTCTTCTTCTACTACAGCTGCTACAACTACTACTGCAACTACTACTACTGTTACTTCAGCTATAATTGCTACTACTCCTTCGTCTGCCACTACGACTACTAGTGCTATCAATACTACGACTGCTACTACTATTACTGCCATAACTAATAGTACTGCTACTATTCCTACAGTGACTACTACTACTACAAATACTGCTACAACTTCTGCTACTTCTCCCACTAATGCAACTACTACTCCTACCGCAACAACAACAACTACTACTACACAATAACTTCTACTACTTCTAGCACAACTACTACCACCGCTGCTACTACTACTACTTTTGCTACTACAACTACTACTACTTATACTACTGGTACAACTACTACTACTATTGCAAATACTACTGGTACCACTACTACGACTACTACTTCTATGGCTATTGCTACAACTACTGCTGCTACTATTATTACGACTGCTACTACTACTGTTGCTACTACTAGTACTACTATTACTACTGCTTCGTCTTCTACTACTTCTTCTACTACTACTACTACTACCACTACTACTACTACTATAACAAGCACTACTACTAATAATATTACTACAACTAATACTGCTACTATTACTACTATTACTACCCCTGCTATTACTACTACTGTTGCTACTAATATTACTACTACTATAACTCCAACTGCAACTATTATTACTACTACTACTACTACTACTACTACTACTACTACTACTACTACTACTACTACTACTACTACTACTACTACTACTACTACTCCTACTATTACTACTACAACTACTATTGAAGTTGTTGCAATTGCTACTACTACTATTGCTACTGCTACCGCTACAGCTACTACTATGACTACTGCAACTACTGCTAGCGCTGCTATTTCTATAACTTCAACTACTACTATGACTATTGCTACTGCTTCTGCCTTTGCTATTATAGCTACAACTACTACTGTTACGACTACTACTACAAGTAATACTACTACTCCTACTACTTCTATTACTTCTACGACTTTTGCTACTACTAGTACTATAGCTACTACTATTGCCACAACTACCACTAGTACAACAAAAACTACTACCACAACTACTGCTGCTAACACTGCATTTGCTACTACTCCTACTACTGCTACCCATGCTACTACTACTACTACAACTACCATAACTACTAGTTCTACTAGTGTTACTACTGCTACCTACTGCTGCTGCTACAACTACATTGGCAACTATTAGTGTTGCTAGTATACTGCTACAACTGCTACAACTACTACTCTTACTGTTTCTCCTCCAACCACAACTACTGCTACTACTACCAATACTACAACTGCTACTACTTCTGTCACAACCATAATTGCTACTATTACTACTGCTACTTCTACTTCTGCTACAACTGCTACAACTACTACTACATCTACTAGCACTACAGCTGCTACAACAGCAAATACTACTATAGAAAATACTACTAATACTGCAACTACAAGTACTACTACAAACAAATACTATTACTACAACTTGTACGGGCATTACTACTGCTACTATTACTACTACAACTGTTACTACTAATACTGCAACTACTCTAGATCTCCTACTACTACTTCGGCAACAGCTTCTACTACTGCTACTCCTAGGACTGCTACTGTTACTACAACAACAACAACTACTACTTCTACTCCTCCTCCTCCTCCTACTACTACTACTGCTCCTACTACTACTACTATTACTGCTGCTGCTGCTGCTACTACTACTACTATTACTACTACTCCTAATACCACTACTACTACTACTGCTACCGCTATTGCTACTGTAGCTACTACTACTAATGCCCTTGCCACTACTGTTACTCCTACTACTACTGCTGCTACTACTACTATTGTTGCTGCTACCACTACTACGACTACTACTACTAGTGCTGTCGCTGCTATTGCTACTACTACTACTCTACTACTACTACTACTAGTGCTGTCGCTACTATTGCTACTACTACTACTCTACTACTACTACTACTATTGCTACAACTATTGCTACCACTAATACTACTATTGCTAAAACTGTTGCAACCATGGCTACCGCTACTACTATCACTACTATGGCTACTGGTACTACTACTATGACTACTACCACTAACACTATTCCTTCTACAACTACTACTACACCTACAACCACAACTATTGCTGCGGATACCAAGGCTACTACTGCTACAACTACCGCTGCTACTACTACAACTAGAACTACCACAACTCCTACTACTATTATTACTACTACTTGTACTACTACTACCACTACTCCAACTCCTACTGTTAATACGACTACAACTCCTATAGTAGCTACTACTACTACTTATAATGCTATTGTTGCTACTACTGCTACGACTACTACTTCTACTACTACTGTTGCTATTACTACTGTAACTACTACTGTTGCCATAGCTACCACAACTAATACTACTACTATTTTTATAGCTAGTACTACTACTACTACTACTGCTACTACTACTAATACTACTACTACTACTAATAATAATAATACTATTGCTACTATGCCTAGAGCTATAGCTACTACTACTACTACTACTGACACTAATACAGCTACTGCGACTGCTGCAACATTGTACAACAACAACTACAACTACTACTGGTACTACTACTGCAACTACTACCATACTCCTGGTACTACTACTACTATTCCTCATACTCCTACTACTAGTACTACTACGACAACTACTACTGCTGCTGCTACTTCTACTACTACTACTACCACCACAGCTACTACTACTACTACTGTGGCTGCTTTGACTACTCCTATTTCTATAGCTTTTGCTCATACAACAACTGCTACTATTATGGCACTGCTACTACTACTACTGTACTACAGCTACAACAACAACAATTACTGCTACTACTACTGCTACTACTACAATTATTGCGACTACTACTACTACTAATGCTACTTTTACTATAACTATTTCTGATACTACTTCTGCTACTACAACTATCACTTTCGCTTCAACTAATTTTGCTACTACTTTTGAAACTACTAATGCTACTACTACAACTATTGCTAATAATTTTGGTACTACTTCCGCAACTACAAATGCTTCAACAACAACAACTACTACAACTAATACTACTACTACGACTAATACTATTACATCTACTACCATTGCTACTACAACTACGACTACTACCACTACTGCTACTACTGCTACTAATACTAGAACTACTACTTCTACTACAACTATTGTGACTACTACTTCTGCTTCTACTAATACAAATAGTACTACAACTAATGCTAATATCACTACTGCTACGTATACTACTATTCCTGCTACAAGTGATACTACTACCACTATAGCTACTGCTACTGCTACTAATACTACTGCTAGTACTACTACTACTACTACGACTACTGCCACAACTACTACTACTGCAACTGCTACTACATATACTACAAGTATGACTATTGCTCCTACAAGTACTCCTACTAATACTACTACTCTTACTACTGCTACTACTACTTCTTCTAGTACTAATATGACTACTACTACTACTGTTACCACGACTGCTGCAACTACTACTACTGCTGCTATTGTTACTACTACTTTGGCTAATACGGCATCTGCTACTACTACTATAGTACAGCTACTGCTGCTAGTATTACTACCACTACTATTCCTACTAATGCTACTCCTACTGCTACTACAACTGAGAAGACTACTAGTACTACTACTACTGATGGTACTATTGCTGTCGCTACGACTATCATGGCTACTACAACTGTGGCTAATACATCCGCTACTACTCCTATGGCTACTACTACTATTGCTGCAACTAATATAACTATTGCTACTACTGATATTGCTATTACAACTGCTACTGCTATACTACTGGTGCTACTGCTATTACAACTATGCCTGCTACAACTGCTTCAGCTAGTACACCTACTGGTTCTACTCCTACCACTACAAATGCTATTATTATTGCTACTACTAGTACTACTACTTTTGCTACAACTACGACTGCTACTTCTACCACTGCTACTGCTACTACTACTACAAGTACAACAACTAACAGTACTGCTACTACTACAACTATTACCCCAACTGCTTCTAGTCCCACTGCTACTACATCTACTACTATTGCAGCTGCTACATCTACTGCTACTACTGCTGCTACTTCTACTATAATATCCACAACTACTACTACAACTGTTGTAACTCCTGCTACCATTATTGCTATTACTAGTACTACTACTACCACAACTCTTACAACTACTTTTCGTACTACTTCTACTCCAGTGGATGCTACTACTACAATTACTATGACTGCTACTACTACTAGTACTGCTTTTACTAGTACTACTAATACAACTATTACTACTGTTGCTGCTGCTAACACTACTGCTGCGACTACTACTACTACTGCTACTACAATGACTACAACAACAACAACTACTACTACTAATGGTACTATCCTGCGACTACTACTGCTGTTCCTACTGGTACTATTACTACTATTGCCATTGCCACTATTGCTCCTACTTCTACTGCTTCTACTATTGTAGTTGTTACAAGTAGTACTGCTACATCGACTAGTACTACTACTACTAATATTGGTGGCAGTACTCTTGCAACTTCAATTATTGTGCCTAATACTACAGTGACTACCATTGTTCCTACTACTTCTACTACTGCTGCTGCTAATCCTGCAGCAACTACTGCTGCTATTGCTACTACTGCTATTATGATTGCTACTTCTACCATTACTACTACTGCTCCTACTACTGATGCTTCTACAACAACTGCTCATACTAGCATTGCTACTACTACTAAAACTGCTACCACTGTAGCAAATGCTACTACTACAGCTACAACTGTTTCAACTACTACCACTACTACTACTACAACTACTTCAACTACTACTGCTACAACTATTACCACTACTACTCATACTAATGCTTTTATTACTACTACTACAACTATAGCTACTGCTACTTTTACTTTAACTACTTCTACTACTACTTCTGTGGCTACTACTACTGCGATTATTACTACTGTGGCTACTACTATTTTTGCAGCTACAACTACTATTGCTACTACAACTAGTACTACCGCTATGGCTTCAACTACTACTGCTATGGCCACGAATGCTGTCGCCACTATAGCTTCTCTGACTACTACTACTACTACTACTACTGCTACAACTACTGCAACTGCTACTACTACTGCTGCTGCTACTGCTACTACTACTACTACTGCTACTACCACCACCACTACTACTACAACTCTCACCCCTACTACTACTAAAACAACAACAACAACTACTGCTGCTACTACTAAAACTACTACAACTGCTATTACTAATACTACTACTTCCACTACTAGTACTACTGCAACTACAATTACTCTTATTGCCACTACTGCTACTCCTACTACTACTACTACTACTACAACTGCTACTACCGATATTACAACTATTGCTACTATTAGTACTACTAGTACTAGTACTATCCCACTACTACTATTACTATAACTACAACTACTGCTACTACGGCTACTGCTGCTACTACAGCTGCTGCTACTACAACTACTACTACCCCTACTAATGCTGCTACTACTTCTCCGACTACTATTACGACTATTAGTACAACTACCGTTACTGCCGATGCTATTGCTACTACAGCTACTACTACTACAACAACTACTGCTACCACTACTACTACTCCCGCTACTCTTACTACTACTCCTACTGCTACTAAAACTACTGCTTCTCCTATGACTACTATTATCGCTACTCCTCTCCTACTACTACTACTATTCCAACTACTCCTACTACTACTGCTGCTGCTAAAGCTACTCTAGAAACTACTATTGCTACTACTCCTCCCACTGCTACTCCTCCTACTACACGCACTCCAACTACTACTACTACAGTTTCAACAGCTACCGCTACTGCTGCTGCTGCTACTGATACTACAATTGCTTCTACTGCTACTACAACTGCTACAAGTGCTACTACTTCTACTACTACTATTGCTACAACTCCTCCTACTACTACTGCTGCTACGTTTACTACTACAACTACCACTACTACTACTACTACTATGACTACCGCTACTACTACTGCTACTAATGCTACTACTACTTCTACTACTATTGCTACTGCTACAACTGATACTCTTGGTACCGCCACTACTACTACTTCTGCTACTCCTACTTCTACTACTACAACTACAACTATTACTACTACTATGACTACTATTACTACTACCGCTACTACTACTACTGTTGCAATTACTACTGCTGCTACTCCTACTACAATTGATACTATTTCTACAATAACTACTACTACTACAACTACTACTACTCGTACTAATACTATTAATACTACACTTACTCCGACTACTACTGCATATTCTACTTCTAGTCCTACTACTAATTCTACTACTTATACCACTAGCACTACCACTACCATTACTTCAACTACTTTTACAACTACTGCTGCTCCTATTACTATAACTACGGCTACTACTTCTCCATCTGCTACGACAATTGCTAACGCTACTACTACTCCTACTACTACCGCAATTGCTACAACTACTACTGCTATTGCTACTTCTACTACTACCATTACTAGTACAACTACTACTGCTACTTCTACTATTGCTACAAGTACTACAAAGGCTACTACTACTGCTGTTGCTACTACTGCTATTGCTAATGCAACTATTGCTACTACTGCTACCACTTCTACTACTACCACTATTGCTCTACTGCAACACTACAACTACTACTACCACTACTACTCCTACTACTACAACAACTGCCACTACAGCTACTACTGTCACTGTTACTACTACTACTTCTACTACACCTCCTGCTACTACTCCTTCTACAACTACTGCTACAACGACTACTCCTGCTACTACTACTTCCACGATTGCTACTACTACTGCTACTTTTTACTGCTACTGCTATTACTTCTATTACTACAACTACTACTATTACTACTTCTCAAACAACTACTGCTGCTGCTACTACTCTACAGCTACTACTAATGCAACTACTGCTACCACTACTTTCACTACTACTACCACCACCACTTCTACAACTACTGCTGCTGCCACTACTACTACCCCAATTACCACTTCTACTACAGCTACAATTACTACTCCAACTACTCCTCCTATCACTACTAATATTATAACCACTACCACTACTACTGCTACTATTGCTACAACTTCTACTACTACTACGGCTACTGCTGCAACTACCACTACTACTTCTATTGTGACTGCTATTACCACACAACTTGCTAGTACAATTGCCACTACTTCTCCTATTACTACTCCTAATACTAGTACTATTGCTACTACTATTACTACTACAACTATTATTACTACTGCAACAGCTATTATTATAACTACTACTATCCCTACTACTACTACTACCACCCCTAGTACCACAAGTACTCCAATTCCTACTACTACTACTGCTACTACAACTACTACTACTACAACAACGACTACTACTGCTAGTGGTCCTACTACTTCCCTTACAACTACCAAAACTATCACTACTCCTACTGGTACAACAACAACGACTGCTACTACTTTTGCTACCACTCCTAGTACTACTTCTACTACTATTACTACTACTACTACTAACACCACTACTACTACTGCTGCACCCTGATTACTACTATTGCTACAAATACTATTACTACTACTGCTTTAACTACTTTTGCTACATCTATTGCTACTGCTATTGCTTCTACAACAACTATTGCTACTACTACTACTACTTTGCTACCGCAACTACTACTACTACTGCTACAACTACCATTACTACTACATCAACTTTGACTACAACTATCACTATTGATGCTGCTACTGCTGCTACTATAGCTGCTACTACTACAACTACTTCTACTAGAACCACTACTACTCCTACAACTTCTACTATTACAACTTCAAATACTACTACTACTGCTATGACTAATACTACTCCAATTGCTCTTACAACAACTACTACTACTCTGCTATACTACTACTACAACTACTTAGACTACGGCTGCTACTCCAACTACTGAGACTACTACTGCCACTAATACTGCTACTGCTGCTACTACTACTACTATTACTACTAGTACTACTACTACTGTTACCGCTCCTGCTACTACTACTCTTACTACTCTACTACTACTACTACAACTACTACAACTTCTACTGCTACTACTACTACTCCCACTACTTCTACTACTACTCCTACTATACTACTATTATTATTGCAACTACTACTGCTACAGCCACTACAACTACAACGATAACAACTACCATTACTCCAAATACTACTATTACTACTACTACTACAACAACAACTAGAACAACTGCTCCAACTGCTACTATTACTACTACTACTACAACTACTTCTATTACTACATGCACTAGTACTAGTACTACTACTTCTACAGCTGCTGCTACTACTATTACAACTACTACTTCTAATGCAGCTACATCTATGGCTACTACTACTACATCTACGGCTACTACTACTGCTACTAGTACTACTACAATTACTACTATCACTATTATTTCTGCTACTACTACTACAGCCACTCTTACTATAATGACAACAATAATAGCTACTACTAGTACAGCCACTCTTACTATAATGACAACAACAATAACTACTACTACTACTATCACTATTGCTCCAACTGCTACTATTACCACTACTACTACTACTACCGTCACTGATATTACTACTACTATTACTGCTACTCCTACTCCTACTACTACATCTATTATTACTACTACTATTGCAACTACTTCAATTCATACACCTATTACTACTCCTACTAATACTACTACTTTGACTACTACTACAACTACTACTCATGCTCCTTCTCCTACTCCTGCCCCTACAACTTCTACTACTACTACTTCTACTACTACTCTTACTGCTACTACCTCTACTACAATAGCGATGGCTACTACTTCTACTAGTATTGCTGCTACAACAGCTACTACTACTACAACAACTATCGATGCCACCTCTACTACTGCTGCTATTGTTGTTGCTCCTTTTGCTACTCCTACTACAACAACAACAACAACTACTACTACTACTACTACTACTACCACTACCACCACCACTCCTACTCCTGCTACAACTACTACAAGAACAATGACAATAACTATTGCTACTACTACCACTACAACTACTACTACTACTTCTAAACCTAGTACTACTAATGCTGCTACTGCTACTACTACTACTACCACTACTACCACTACTCCTATTACTACAACAACTATTACTTTACTATTGCGACAACTACTCATACTACTACTACTACAACAACAACTCCTACGACTGCTACTACTACTCATACTACAACAACAACAACAACAACAACAACAACTACTACTACTAGTACTGCTACTCCTCCGCCTCCTCCTTCTCCTATACCTATTCCTTCTACTACTCCTACTACCACCACCACTACTACTGCTGCTACTTCTGTTGCTACATCTACTCCTACTACTACAATTACTACCACCACCACCACCACCACCACCACCACCACCCCACTACTACTACGACTACAACAACTACTACTTCTCCTCCTGCTGGTACTACTAGTATGGCTACTCTACTACTCCTATGATTACATCTTCTTCTACTACTACTGCTACTACTGCTACAACAACAACAACTACAACTTCTACTACTACTACAACTACTACTCCTAACACTGCTACTACTACTACTACTACGACTACTTCTATCGCAACTATTACTTCTACAGCTACTACTACTATTCGTACTACTACTCCTACTATTACTGCTTCCCCATCTACTTCTCCTACTACTACTCCTTCTCCTCCTCCTATTCCTACTACTACTCCTACTACTACTAATACTACTGCTACTGCTACTTCTACTACAACAACAACAACAACAACAACAACTATAACAAATACTACTATTGCTTCTACTACTACAGCTATTGCTACTAGTACTAGTACTACTACTGCTGCTATTGCTACTATTACTACTATTACAACCAATACTACTACCAGTACTACTATACCAACAACCTCTGCTACAATTACTTCCAATACTACAATGGCCACTACGACTGCTACAACTACTACTACACTGTTGCTGCTGCTAATACAAGTACTAATGCTACTACTACTACTGCTGCTGCTACTACTACAACAATAACAACTACTACTACTATTACTACTACTACTACAACTGCTTCTACTATTACTTCTACTGCTACTTCTACTACACCTACTGCCACTACAACAACAACTGCTACTACTACTTCTACTATTGAAACTACTACTACTACAGCTACTACTAATTATGCTACTACTACTACTTCCACTACACTACTGCTACTACTACTGCTCGTACTACCACTCCTCTAACAACGACTGCTACTCTGACTACTCCAACTACCACTACAACTACTACTAGTACTACTACTGCTACTACAAATGCTACTACTACTACTAATATAACCACCACTACTACTACTACCACTACTACCACCACTACCACTGCTACTACAACTACTATAGCTACTACTACTACTACTACCACGACTACTACAACTAGTACTACTACTGCTACTGCTACTACAACTATTGATACTGCTACTCCTAATACAATTGCTACTACTACTCCCACATCTACTGCTACTATAGTTACTAGTACTACAACTACGGCCACTACTACTACGACTACCACTTCAGCTGGTACTGCTACTAATACTACTACTCTTACAAGTACTACTACGACTACTGCTACTACTATTACTACTACTGCTATAACTACTTTTGCTAATACAGCTTCTTCCACTATTGCTTCTAATACTACTGCTACTACTACAGTTGTCGCTACTTCTATTACTACCACTACTACTCCTACTACTGCTACTCCAACTACTACACCTACAACTGATAAGACTACTAGTGCAACTACTGCAACAACTGTGGCTATAACTACTACTATTCCTCCTACTACAATTGCTATTGCTACAACTATTGCTATTGCTACTACTACCGTGGCTACTACAATTATGACTACTACTTCTGCTACTACTGCTACAGCTACTATTGCTACTGCTGCAATTAATACAACTATTGCTGCTACCGATATTGCTACTACTACCGCTACTACTCTAACTACTAATGCTACTACTGTAACTACTACAACTTCTACAACTACCACTCCTACAACTTCTACTCCAACCACTACTACTACTACTTCTGATACCACTACTATTGCTACTTCTACTATAGCTACTACTACTACTCATGCTATTCCTACAACTAGCACTACTGCTACTACAGTGAATATAGCTACTACTACGACTGCTACTACTACTCCCGCTACTACCCCAACTATTTCAACTACTACTACTATAGCTACAACTGCTACTGCTACTACTTCTGGTAGAATAGCTACTATGACTACTACAACTTCCATAACTCCTACTATTATTATTACCACTACTAGTACTACAACTACCACAACTCTTACTATTATTATTCCTACTATTACTTCTCATGCAACTACTACTACTACTACTACTACTACAGGCACTACTGCAACATCTACTGCTTCTACTACTACTACGACCACAAATACATCTACTATTGTTGTTGCTAATACTACAACTACTACTCATACTACCACTATTACTACTACTATTACTACTAATGCTGCTGTTGTTACTGTTGTGCAGCTACTACTGCTAACACTACTGTTACAACAACAACAACTACTATTGCTACTACAACAACTACTACAACTACTACTGCTACACCTACGATTGTTGCTACTACTACTGCTCCTACTGTTATTGCCACTACTATTGCTACTGCTACTGCTAATACTACTACAGCTACTACTACTGCTATTACTACTAATGGTACTGGTCCAACTACTGCCACTATTCTCCTACTGCTACTGCAACTTCTATTACTATAGTTACAACAACTACTACTAGAGCTACAGCTATTACTCCTACTCCTACTACTACTACTACCACCACTACTACACTGGTGGCAGTACTCTTGCAACTACAACTACTGCACCAACCACTACAATGACTATTACTGTCCCTACTACTTTTTCTACTACTACTACTACTTCTGTAACTACAACTGCTACTACTACTAGTACTATTACTACTATTGCTACAACCACTACTACTGCTACTATTGCTACTACATCTTCAACCACTGCTGAAACTTGCTTTTCTACTACTACTAAAACTACTACCACTATGGCAAATCCTACTACTACTACTGCTGCTGCTGCTGCTACTACCACTGCTACTACAACTATAACTACTACTATTACAACAACAATTACTACTACTACAACTACTTCTAATACTACTGCTACTACTACTACTACCACTGCTGCTCCTTCTACTGCAATTATTAATATTGCTACAATTACTACTGCCGCTATTTTGCTTTAACTACTTTCGCTACTACTTCTGCTCCTACTACAGCCACTTTTTCTACTACTACTGCTACTACTACTACTAATTCTGCAACTACTTCAGCCATAACTATGGTACTACTACTACTACTACTTCTACTACTAATACTACTACTACTACAACTACTACCGCTGCTACTAACAGCACTACTACTACTACAACTCCTACTACTACTACTACTACTACTACTACTACTACTACTACTACTACTACTACTACTTTTGCTACTACTACTACTTATGCTACTACTACTACTACTATTACTACCATTGCTTCTACTACTACTACAGCTACTATCGCTATTTGTACTACTACTCCTACTACAACTACTACTTCTACAACTATTGCTACTGCTACTGCTACTACTATAACTTCTACTATGACTACTGCTATTGTTGCTACTAAGACTACTGCTACTAATACTACTATTGCGACTACTTCTATTACTACTCTGACCTCTGCTACTCCTCCTACTACTATTATTGCTACTACAAACGCTGCATTTGCTACTACTGCTACTATTGATACTACTGCGATCGCTGCTATGGAATACTACTATTGTTACTACTGCAAAAGCTGCCGCTACTACTACTACTATGGCTACTACTACTGTGACTACTGCTACAACTCTTACTAATATTGCAATTGATACTAATGCTGCTGCCATGACGGCTTCTCCGACTACAACGGCTGCCACTAATACTTCTATTATTGCTATTACTACTACAATTACTACTAGAACTACTGATACTACTATCGCTACTACTACTACTCTCACCCCTACTACTACGACACCAATTAATACTACGGCTATTGCTGCTACTACAACAACTACCACTATTATTACTACTACAACTACTACACCTACAGTGATTTCTTCTCCAACTATTCCGATTACTGCTACTTCTACTGCTGCCACCACTACTACTACTACTGCTGCTGCTGCAGCTAGTGCTACTAAAACTACTACTGCTCCTACTCCTACTACTGCTACTACTACTAAGCCTACTACTACTACTACCACCACTACTACTCCTATTGCCACCATTGCTACTACTACTACTACTACTATAGGTACAACTACTACTACTAATACTACAACAACTGCTACTACTACTAGAAGTGCTACTACTATCCGACTACTGCTACTACTACTATTACTAAAACTACGGCTACTACTGTTGCTACTACTACTACAGCTACTACTACTACTACTCCTATTACTACCGCTACTACTGCTACCACTACTACTCCTACTATTATGGCTATGACTACTACAGCTGCTGCTACTACAGGTGCTACTACTACTTCAACAACTACTAATACCACTTCTACTACTCCTGCTACTCTTACTACTACTGCTGTTGCTACTATTACTACTGCTTCTCCTACTGCTAATATTATCGGTACTCCTATAACTATTACTACCTCTACTACTCCAACTACTCCGACTGCTCCTACTACAGCTACTCTTGCTACTCCTTCTGCAACTCCTCCTACTACTACTCTTGCTACTCCTTCTGCATCTCCTACTACTCCACTTCCTACTACTCCCTCTCTTACCACTACTACAACAATTTCGAAAGCTACTATAGCTACAACTGCCACTACTGCTACTACTACTGTGACTACTGCTACCACTCCACCTACTACTACTGCTGCTACTTTTACCACTACAATTGCTACTACTACTACTATGACAACTACTACTACAACAATAACTACTACTACTGTTGCGACTGCTACTACTACTACTATTACTACTACAAATGCAACTACTACTACTATTACTACCATTACTATTGCTTACTATGTCTACTAGTGCTAATACTGCTACTGCTACTCCTACTTTTACCGCTTCTACTACTAATGCTACTGCCAATGCCACTACTCTTACCATTACTATCACAACTACTACTACTACCAATAGAGCTACTACTCCTGTTTCTACTACTACAACTGCTACTACAACTGCTAATAGTGCTACATCTACTACTACTGCTAGAACTACTATAGCTCCAGCTCTTATGGCTATTGCTATAACTACTGCTACTACTAATGCAACTCTATTGCTACTGCTGCTACTCCTACTATTGCTGCCATAACAACTACAACTACTACTACACTACTATAACTTGTACAACTATTGCAAATACTACACCAACTCCTACTACTACTGCTTCTGCTACTTCTAGTCCTACTACTAATTCTAATACTTCTACCACTACTACAACTACTACTACCACCATTACTGCTACTACTCTTACTACTACTGCTGCTACTACTACTACTATTATGAGTACTACTTCACGTCCAGCTACGACAACTGCTACTGCTAATACTGCTACTACTACTACTACAGCTGTTGCTACCTCTACTACTGTAATTACTTGTACAACTACTATTGCCACTACTACAAATCCTACTAATTCTACTACTACTACAGCTACTACAACAACTACTACTACTATTGGTACCAGTACCACTATGGCAACAATAACTAGCACTACTAATGCTTCTGCTGTTACTAATGCTACTACTACTACTGTTGCTACTGCTGCTACTACTACCACTACTACTAGTACTGCGACACTACTGCTACTACAACAGTAACAACTACTACTACTCCTACTACTACTACTACTGACACTATTGCTACTACTATCACAGCTACTATGACAACTCCTACCACTACTCCTCCTACTTCTGCAACTACTGCCACTACTACTACTTAACTACTGCTGCTACGACAACTCCTACTACTACGTTGTTGTTGCTACCGCTACTTGTCTTACTGCTACAACCACTACTACTAATACTACTACCACTACTACTACTATAAATATTGCTACCACTATTGCTTCTGTTACTACTGCTACTACTAATGCTTCTACTGCTACTACACTAACCACTACTACTACTACTATTACTTTTTTTACTGCTTCTACTACTGCTGCTATTACTACTCAAACTACTCCTACCACTATTGCTACAGCTACTACTACCACTACTACTGCTACTACTGCTATTACTTCTACTAATACTGCTGCTAGTATTGCAACTACCCCTACTACTTCTACTATGACTACTACTACTACACCACCTGCTACTACAACTGCCACTATAACTACTATAACTACTATTACAACTACTACTAATGCTACTACTATTACTACTACTAGTACTGCTACCACTACTACTATTGCTACTACTACTGCCTCTGCTATTAATGATTCTGCCACTACTGCTTCGCCTACTACAACGACTGCTACGACTACTACTGCTACTGCTACTACTACAACAACAACAACTACTGCTACTACTAGTATTGCTGCTACGACTGCAACTAATATTTCTGCTGCTATAGCTACCACTACTATTACTGCTGCTGCTGTTGTTACTATCGCTACAATAATTACTCTCATTCCTATGGCTACTACTACTGACAATACAACTACTAATTGTGCTACTACTGCTACTACTACTACTATCACTACCACTACCAATATTTCTACTTCTACTACAACTCTGGCTACTACTACGTCCTCTACTACTACTACTACTATTAGTACTACTACTACTACTTCTACTACAAGTGCTATGCCTTCTACTACTACTGTTGCTACAACTACTTCAACTGCTACTAACACGACAACTTCAACTATGATTGCTGCTGCAACTACTACTACTTTAATAACTACTACTATTACTACCAATACTACTACTACTGTCACTCCTGATACTGCTGCTACTACTCCTCCTCCTATTGGACCTACTGCTCCTCTTCCTGATACTATAGTTGCTGCTACTACTACTACAAATTTTCCAACTCCTACTACTACTGCAACAACTACTGCTACTACGACTACTAGTACCGCTACTGCTACTACAACTACTACTGCTACAATAACTGCTACTATTGTTACTACTACTGCTATTATAAATACTTCTACTACTACTGCTGCACCTTCTATTGCTACTCCTATTACTACTACAATTACTACTGCTACTACTACTACTATTGCTATAACTATTGCTGCAATTGCTATTACTACTGCAACTACTACTACTATTGCTACTACTAATACTGCTACTACTACCCCTACTACTACTACTATTGTTATAACTATTATATCTACTACTACTACTACTATTGCTGCTAGTAGTCGTACTATTTCTATTACAATTCCTACTACTAAGAGTACTACTACTACTGCAACAATAACTAAAACTACTACTATGGCTACGACCACTCCTACTGCTACTACAACTATTACTACTACTACAAATGCTATTACAACTACAGTTGCCACTACTACTACAGCTACCACTATTACTACTACTACCTCTATTACTTCTACTTCTACGGCAACTACTATTTTTGCTCCTACAACTACTACTTCTACTGCTTCTACTACTGCTACAACAAGTACTACTACTGCTATCGCAACAACCACTACTATTGCTGCTGCTGCAATTACTACTACTACTACTATATCTAGTTGTACTACTACTATTACTACTGCTGCTGCTCCTGCTACTACTATGACAACTACTTCAACTAGCACTACTACTGCTCCTACAACTATGGCTATTACAACTACCAATACTACAACGACTACTACTACTCCTAACTGCTGCTAGTACTCCTACAACTACTACCACAACTACTAATACTACCACTGCTACTACTACTGCTACTGCTATTCCTACAACAACAACAACTACTACTACTACTACTAGTACTACTGCTACTACTACTACTACTGTTACTGCTATTCCTATTACTACTCCTACTACTCCTACTACTCCTACTACTACTACTACTACTACCACAACTACTACTACCAATGCTACTACTATTACCGCAACTACTGCAACTACTATTACTTGTACTACTGCTGCTACTCCCACTACTACAACTATTACGTCCACTACTGCTGCTACGCTTACTGCTACTTGTACGATAGATTCTACTACTACTATTACTACTACTACTATGACTATTACTACTACTACTACGACTATAACTACTACTATTACTATTGCTACTACTACTCCTACTACTGTTACTAGTGCTCCCGCAACCACCACCACTGCTATTCCTACTACTAGTGCTATTGCTACTACTACTACTACTTTAACTGCTACTCGTACTACTACTCCTACTACAACTACTACAGCTGCTACTACTACTATTATTACTACTACTGCTACTCCAACAACAACAACTACTGCTACTCCTCCTACTCCAACTACTCCTACTACTACTACAACTACTACTACTACAACTACTACAACAACTACTACTACCACTATTACCATTACCCCTGCTACTAATACTACTTCTACTGCTACTCGTACGAGCACTCTAAATACTAACATTACCATTACTACTAGTATTACTACAATTGATACTACTATTACTATCATTGCTGTTGTTGCTACTCCGACTACTTGTACTATGACTAGTTATACTACGACAAATACTACCACTACTACTACTACTACTATTTGCTACTACTATGACTACTACTACTACCACTCCGACTAAGAATCCTATTGCTACTACTACTACTACTGCTGCTGCTACTACTACTACTATTCGTTCAACTACGATGCCACTACTACTACTACCAATACTACAACTAGTACTACTACTACTTCTCATACTAATACGGATATTGCTTCTACTAATGCTACTAGAACTACTACTACTGTTACTGCTAATACAACAACAACAACAACAACAACTACTACTACAACTACTACTCCAACAGATGATACTACTCCTACTAATACTACTACTACTAACACAACTACTCTTGCTACTAATACTACTACTACTACTACTACTAATAATACTACTACTACTACTACTTCTTATCCTACTCCTACTACTACTGCTGCAGCTATTGCTACTAAAGCTACTACTACTACATCTACTACTGCAGCTGCTACAACGACCAACACTGCTAGTACCACAGCTACTGTTACACTACTACTGCTACTACTACTACTAATAATACTATTACTACTACTACTACTACTACAGCTTCTGCTGCTACTCCTACCACTACTACGACTAGTACGACTACCACCGCTTCCATTGTCAAAACTGCCCCTATTGCTACCACTACTACAATTACCACCACTACAACCCCTACTACTACTGTTGCTTCTACGACCACTATAACTTTTACTCCTATTACTACTACTACTAGTATTGCAACTACTTTTACTACTTTGCCTACTGCTACTGCTACTGCTACTGCTACAACTGCTACTACTACTGCTAGCGCTACTACTACAACTAGTTCTAGGACTATCACTGCTTCGACTGCAACTTCAACCACTGCAACTTCTACAACAACTACTACTACTACGACTACCTCTGCTACCACTTCTACTACAATAACCACTACTGCTACTGCTACTTATAGTACTACTACAACTATTGCTATTACTACTACAACTGCTACTCTACTACTGCTACCACCACCACTACTAAGGATACTACTACTACCACTACTACAGCTGCTACTCTACTTCTCCTACTACTACTACTACTACTACTACTAATACTTCTACTGCTGTAAATATTGCTACTACTATTTCTACTACTACTGCTGCTATTGCTGCTACTACTGTGACTACTGCTACTAATGCTACTACTGCTACTGCTAAAACTACTAGTGTTGCTGTTGCTACTACCACTACTGCTGCTGCATTTGTTACTGGTACTACTACTTTTACTATTATTGCTACTACTGCAAATAATGCTGCTACTAACACTACCTGTACGACAACAACTGCTACTACAACTATTACTACTACTACAACAACTACTACTACTACTGTTGCAACTATGGTGACTAGGGTTGTGCTTAAAATCGAACCGAAATATTCAGTTTAATTCGGTTTAAACCGAAAATTGAAAATTCGAACCGAATTTATTTTTTCAGTTTAAATTTAATTATGTTTAAATTAAAATAAGAAACCAAAACCAAAACCAATATATTGTATTTATATATAACATGTAATTCGGTTCGGTTCGATTTTTGCAATTTTTCAAAATCGAAAATCGAAACCGAAATCAAATTTTAAATTTTTCATTTTTCAAAACCGAATCCAATCGATAATCAAATAACCCGAACCGAATCGATTATTTGGTTTCGATTCAGTCAATTTATTCGGTTTGACCCAAATAGTGCATAGGTCTAATGACCACTACTACAACTATTGCTGCTACTGCTTTTCCAACTACTACTGCAACTATGACTACAACTACGCTTACTACAACAATAACAACAACAACTACTACCACTACTATAATTACCAAGGTTTTCGGTTTCGGTTTCGGGACCGGCCGAAACTGATACGTTTCGGCCGTTTCGGTTTCAGTTTCGGCCGTTTCGGTTTCGGCCGAAAGAATTTTTTAAATTATTAATTGGGCGTTGACCAGAGTTTGACTATACTTTGACTTCAAATTAAAAATATGATAAAATATTAGAAAAAATTAGAAAAAATTTGAAAAAATTTGGAAAATTATGAATGAATTTATATTTAATTTTACAATAATTTCAAATAATATTTAAGCTAATTAAAATTAATTTTGATAGTTAGTCACTGATATTGTCTAGTTTTAATATATATTAGTGTATTAAAAAAACATACAAAAAATAATATGAATATGATTAAAATTTAAAAATTAACATAAGCAAATTTAACTTTTCATTAAAATGTATTTCACACATACATAATTTATAAAGTCTAAGATAATACAACTAATCATCATAGTCATCGTCGGTTGAGTTCGGAACATCTGGGTGTGGAATTACAAATTCAGTATCTGGATGATCCGGACGAACATTTGTAGGCGTACGAGCCAGAACAACTAGCTCAGCGCGATCTCGTGGCAATGGTTCTGAAGTATAACCATACATCGAAGGTCCAACATGAAAATGATAACCATATTGATTGACAACACATAGTAAAAATGGTCTAATAACCCATGAAAAATAAATATCACACTGTGCGAAGTGCTCAGGGGAAATTGCGGCAAGACGCTGATTGATAGCATGAAGTGAACTTTGTTGAGAGGGCATATAAATTTGATCATTGACTCTTCCACGGTTTAAACGTGATTAATTAAACGTGATTAATTAAATAAAACTAACTAGTTAAACCCTAAACCGAACTGCGCTCGCGGGGGCAACGATCATCGCCGGCCGACCTGCGCTCGTGGGGGGAGCTGCGCTCAGCGGCCGAGCTGCCCTCGCCGGAGGAGTTGCCGGAGATGCCGGGCTGTTGAGCTCGCCGGAGATGCCGGAGATGCCGCGCGGGGATGCCGGAGATGCGTGAGATGCCGGTTACGAGCCCTGACCTCGCCGTGGGCGCCGTGGGCGCCGTGGGCGAGCTGCGGTCGGCCCAAGTGCGCTGAGGATGCCGCCGGCGTGCTGCGCTCGCCATGCACGCGCGCCAAGCTCGCCATGCACGCGCCCTGCGCTCGTCGCCGACGGCCTGCGCTCCCTGCGTCCGGCCCACGAGGCCTGCGGCTGCCCCGACCGCCCTGTGCCCGCCCCGGGCGTGCAGAGCTCGCCCCGCACACACTGAGCTCGCCCCGCGCACGCTGCAGTCTGCCCGCGAGCGCTGCGCTCGCCATGCACGCGCCGAGCTCGCGATGCACGCGCCCTACGCTCGCCGCCGACGGCCTGCGCTCCCTGCAGCGGCTCCACGCTCCCTGCGGCCGTCCCGCACGCCCTGCGGCTGCCCCGACCGCCCTGTGCCCTCCCCGTGCGGCCTGCCGGCCGCCCAAGCACGCCGCCCTCGCCCGCAGTCACCCGCAGTGCCCGCCCTCGCCCGCAGTCGCACACAGCCGCCCTCGCCCGCCCTCGCCCGCAGTCGCCTGCCGCCGTCCCGAGCTCGCCGCCCTCGCCCTCGCCCGCACGCGCCCGCCCGCGCCCGCCCGCGCCTGCGGCCGCCACACTGTCTGCTGCGACGACGAAACCCTAAATCGAAACGATAAATATCGTTTTGGCCGAAACGCCGAACCATGATAATTACTACTACAACTACAACAACAACAACTACTACTACAATTACTACTGCTTCTACTACTACTGCTGCTGCTACTATTGCTACTACTATACTACTACCACCATGACTACTACAACAACTACAACTGCTACTATTACTACTACTACAACTACTACGATACCTACTCCTACTCCCACCACCACCACTACTACTACTACTATTAGTCTTACTGCTCCTACTCTTGCTGCAACTACTACTACCCCAACACCTACTACTGCTACTACTACTCCAACTCCTACTCCCACTCCACCTCCTACTTCTACTGCTACTCTACTTCTCCTACTACCACTACTACTGCTACCACTACTTCTGCTGATGAGAATACTGCTACTACTAATCCAACTATCACTACTGCTACTTCTGCTACTACTCCTACGACTACGAGTACTGATACTAATGCTACTATTGCTACTGCTACTGATGCTCCTATTCCTGCTACTACTACCACTACTGCTGCTACTACTGCTACCGCTACTATTACTTTTACTATTATTGTAGCTACTGCTGGCACTACTACTAACACTACTAGTATGACAACAACAACTTCAATAACTACTACTATAACTACTACTACTACAATTATTTCTACTACTGCTTTTCTATTACTACTACTACTACAACAACTACGGCTACAATAACTACTACTACAACTACTACTACTACTACTACAACAATTGTTGCTAATATTACAACAACAACTACTACCACAACAACAACAACAACTACTACTACTACAACAACTGCTACTAATATTACAACAACAACTACTACCACAACAACAACAACAACAACAACAACAACAACAACAACTTCTACTACTACTACAACTATTACTATAGCTAGTACTACTACTACTGCTCCTACTGCTAATATTGTACTACTACCACCACTATGACTACAACAACAACAACAACTCCTATTACTACTACTACAACAACTACTACTATTACTAACACTACTACTACTACTTCTACTACTACCACTACTCCTACTAATCCTACTACTACCACTACTCTTACTACTCCAACTCTTGCTATAACTACTACTACAACTACTACAACTATGATACCTACTCCTACTCCTACTACTACTACCACCACCACCACCACCACTAGTCTTAATGCTCCTATTCTTGCTGGAACAACTAGTACCCCAATGCCTACTATTGGTACTACTACTCGAACTCCTACTCCTACTCCAACTACAACTACTACTACTACTGCTGCTTCTGCTACTATTCTACTTATCCTACTACCAATACTACTGCTACTACTATTGCTACTACAACTACTGCTTCTACTGCCACGACTACTGTCGCTACTACTAATTCTACAACTACTACTGCTATTGCTAGTACTTCTGCTACAAACACTACTAGTACGAGAACAACTACAACTACAACTACTACTACTACTGCAACTACTACTACTACAACTACTACTACTACTGCTGCTACTATTGCTACTGCTACTACAACGACTACTGCTACTACTATTACTCATCTACTAATACAACTACTGCTAATACTGCCACAATAACTACTCACACTACTACTACTACTGCTACAACAACAACAACTACTACTACTATTACTACAATTACAACTACAACTACTAATACTACAACTACTACTACTTATACTACTACAACTACTCCTAGTACTACTACTACTACAACTACTACTACCAGCACTCTTACTGCTCCTACTCTTGGTATAACAACTACTATTACTATGGCTAGTACTACTACTGCTGCTACTACAACTACAACTACTGCTACTACTGCTACTGTTGCTACTAATACTACTACTACTAGTACTAGTGCTACTACTGCTACTACTAATAATACTAGTGCTACTACTGCTACTACTACAACTACTATTACTACTGCTACTATAATTACCACTACTACTCCTATTACTACAACTACTACTAATACTACTACTACTATTACTACTACTTCTACTACTCTACTACTCCTACTCCAACTCCTACTACTACTACTACCACAACCACAACTCTTACTACTCCTCTTGCTAGAACTACTACTACTCCAACTCTTACTTTTGCTACTACTACTCCTAATCTGACTTCTACTATTGGTACTACAACAACAACAACAATAACAACAACTTCAACTATTACTACTACCACTACTACCCCTACTACTGCTTCTACTGCTACAACTGCTACTACTAGTACTAGTAAACTATTACAACTAACACCACTACTAATACTACTACTACTAATACTTCTGATACTAATGTTGTTAATACTCCTACTTCTCGTAATGCTCCCACCACTACTATTATTACTACTACTATGACTATTTAAATTACTACAACAACAACTACTACTACAAGTACTCCAACTATTACTACCATAATTACTACCACTACTACTATTACTACTTCTAATGATACTAGTACTACTACTATTGTTGCTTCTACTACCACTACGGCTACTTCTACTAATACTACAACTACTCCTACTCCTATTGCTACTATTATGACTAGTACTACTACACTACGATGATTAGCACTACTGCTACAACTAATTCTCCTTCTACTACTGCCACAAATACTACTACTACTTCCACTCCTCGTCCTCCTCCTACTACTATGACTATTACCTGTGTTACTACTACAGCAACTCGTACTATTACTCCTACTACAACTACAACTACAACTTATTCCTACTACTACTACTACTACTACTACTACTATTACTACTTCTACTACAACTACTACGACTACTACAACTACAACTACTACTACCGCTGCTTCTGCTACTTCTACTACTAGTATAACTACTACTACTGCTACTACTACTATAATTTCAGCTATTGCTACTACAACTACTCCAACTACTACTATTACTATAACAACTACTGCTACTATTACTACTACTGTTGCTACTATTACTACTACTACGACTATTACTACTACTTCTACTACTTCTACTCCTACTACTTCTACTACTAGTATTACGGCTACTACTACTATCACCACTATTTCTGTTATTGCTACTACTATGACTACAACAACTACTATGACAAGTACAAATACTCCAACTACTACTGCTACTATTACTAATACTACCGCTACTAATACTACTACTACTGCTACTACAACTACAACCACTACTAGTACAACTACTACAACAACTACTACTACTCCTAGTACTACTGCTACTACTAGTACAGCTATTACTACAACTACAGCTACTGCTTCGGATGCTACTGCTACTACTACTACTACTACTGCTACTACTGCTACAACAACTACTGCTACTACCCCTACTACAACTACTACACTTACTACTACTACTCTAACTACTACTATTACTACAATTGCTACTAGCAATATGGATTTTACTATTACTACAATAACAACAACTACAGCTCCTACTACTATTGCAACTATTTCTATTACTTCTACTACTGCTACTGCTACTCCTAGTACAACTTCTAATATTACCACTACTACACCTACTACAACAACTACTACTACTCCTTGCACTACTCATCCTACACCTATTCCTTCCACAACTCTGTGTCCTACTGCTACTACAACTATAACTACTACTTCTACAACAACAACTACTACTATTACTACTACTACTACTACTACTATTATTGTAGCTACTACTATTTCTACTACTACTCCTATCACTATAACTATTATTGCAAATACTACTACTATTACTACTACTACTACTACCACCACTAGTCTTACTTTTCCTACTCTTGCAACAACTACTAATACCCGAACTCCTACAATTGCTACTTATACTCTAACTCCTACTCCCACTCCTACACCTAAGACTATTACTAATACTACAACTGCTACTACTACCACCACCATTGCTACTGCTACTACTACTACTACCACTGCTGCTGCTGCAGCTACTTCTATCGAAACTAGTACTCCGACAACAACAATTGCTACTACTACTTCTACTACAACTGCTGCGATCACCACTACTCCTACTACTGCTACTACTGCTACAACTACTGCGACTCATCCGACTCCAACCACTTCTATAATTACTGCTACTACCATTACTACTTCGATTGCTACTCATACTTCTAGTAGTGTGGCTACTACTTCTACTGCTACCATTTTTGCTATTTCTTTTACTACTACCACTACTACTGCTACATCGTTACTACTATTGCTGCTACTTTTGTTGCTACTCCAATATTATTATTACTACTAGTATGACTACTTCTACTACTACCACTACTGCTACTACTTCAACTACTACTACTATTATTACTACTGCATCTACTAATGTTGTTGCTGCTTCAATTATTATTACTACTACAACTACTAGTATGACTACTTCTACTACTACGACCAATGCTACTACTTCAACTACTACTACTATTATTACTACTGCATCTACTAATGTTGTTGCTGCTTCAATTATTATTACTACTATTGCTACAACTACTACTACCACCACCACCACCACCACCACCACCACCACCACCACCACTACCACTACCACCACCACTACTACCTCAAATACTACTACTACTGCTACTCCTACTACTATGACTACTACTACTCATGCTACTAATATTACTTCTGGTGCTACTACTACTACTACTACTACTACTACAACTACTACTACTGCAACTACTCCAACTACTACTACCACTATGATTACCGCTGCTACTTCTACTGGTGCTACAACTACTAATACTAACATGACTACTACTACACCGACTACTAGTACATATACAACAACAACAACAACAACAACTGCTACTATTACAAGTACTACTAGTACCTCTACTACTACTACTACTGCTATTATTACTACTACTACTACTACAACAACAACTACTACTAGTACCACTACTACTCCTACTACCACTACCACTTCTACTACTATTACTACTGCTACAACTACTATCGCTGCTCCTACTACTATTACTACTACTATTGTTGCCGCTACTACTACAACTTCTACTACTACTGTAATTTTTACTAATGCTACTACTAGCACAACAACAACAACTACGACTACTACTATTACTATGATTCCAACTGCAACTACTATTACCACTACTACTACAATTACTACTCCTACTACTATATTACTCCTAAAACACCTACTGCTTCTACTACTACCACCACCACCACCACTATAACTACTACTACAGCTACTACATTACTATTACTATTATAACTACTACAACTACAACTATTAATCCAAGTACTACTATTGCTACTGTAACTACTATTACGATAACTACAACGACTAATACTACTATTTGTACGATTACTACTACTACTGCTATAACTACTACTGCTTCTGCTTGTGCTACTACAACTACTACTATTATTACTAGTCTACTACTTCTGCTACCACTACTACTAGTACTACGACAACTAGTACTACTACTTTTACTACTACTTCTACAACTACTCAAACCACTACTATTACTATTACTACTGCTACTACCACTGCTGCTCCTACTGCTGCTACTTCGGCTACTACTACTACTACTAATACTACTACTACTACTACTACTATGATTTCTAATAATGCTACTAGTAGTACAACAACTACTACTACAACCACCACTACTACTAGTGCTCCTAACACTTCAATTACTTCCACTACTACTACTACCGCCACTACTACTACTACTACTACAGCTACTACATTACTATTACTACTACTACTACTACTATTACTCCTATTACTACTGCTACTGCAACTACTATTACTACTACTGCTACTGCTACTGCTACTACTACTATTACTACTACTACTTCTGCTAGTGCGAACGCTACAACTTCTACTACTACTACTGCTACAACATCTACAACTGCTTCAACAATAACAAGAACTACTACTATTATGAGTACAACTACTTCTACTACTACAACTATAACTACTATGACTACTACAACAACTACTACTACAAGTACTACTACTTTTACTACTTTTTTGGCTACTCTGACCACTACTACTACTTCAACTACTACAACTACCACTACTTCTACTACTACTATCATTGCTACTATGACAACTACTACTACAACCACAACAAGTACTATAACTTTTACTACTACTTATACAACTACTCCTGCTACTACTACAACTGCTACTACTACTAGTACTACCGCTGCTACTACAACTACTACTACTCCTATTACTACTACTACTATTGCTACTGCTATTGCTACTACTACTGCTGCTCCTACTTTTGCTGCTATTACTACTACTACTACTACTACTACTCCAATTACTACTACTACTACTACTACAACTAATACTACTACTACTACTTCTACTACTATGGTTATGATTTCTAATAATGCTACAGGTAGTACAAAAACTACTACTACTACTTTGAACGCTCCTATTACTTATACTACTACCACCCCCACCACCACTACTACTACTGCTACTAGACTACTATTACGATGACTACTACTACTACTATTACTCCTATTACTACTACTGCTACAAAAACTATTATTATTACTACTACTACTACTATTACTACTACTATTTCTGCTAGTGCTACTGTAGCAACTTCTACTACTACTACCGCTGTAACTTCTACCACTGCTACTACTACTTTTACTACTACTTTTACTACTACTACTATAACTACTACTACGATGATAACTACTACAACTACAAGTACTGCTTCTTTTACTAGTACTTCTATAACTACTCCTAGTACTAGTTCTACTTTGCCTACTAAAACTACTACTACTTCCACTACTACTACTACTTCCACTACTACTACTACAACTACTACTACTACCACTACAAGTACTGCTACTTTTACTACTACTTCTACAACTACTCCTACTACTATTACCAATACGGCTACTACTACGACTACTATTTCTACTACTACTACTCCTACTGCTACTATTACTTGTACAATTACTACTACTACAAGTACTACTATAGCTACTTCTACTACTACTACTACTACTACTACCACTACTACTACTATTGCTACTATGACAATAATAACAACAACAACTACTACTACTGTAATAACTACTACTACTATTTCTACTACTACTGTTACTACTACTCCTACTTCTATAATTACTATTGCTACAACAACTACTACTACTACTAATTCTATAATTACTACTGCTACCACTACTTCTAGCATTACCCCTATCACTACAATAAGTACTAATCCTACTACTCATAATTCTCGTACTACTACTACTGCAGGAGTAGTGCCAGTAGTAATAGTAGTAGCAGTAGCAATAGCAGTTGCAATAGTGATAGTTGTAGTAGTGGTAGTATTAGTATCACTAGTAGTAGGAGTTGCCATAATCGTAGCAATTATTCTAGTAGTTAATGTCGTAGTTGTAGCAGTAGGTGTAGCAGTAGTAATAGCAGTAGTAATGGTAGTAGTAGTAGTAGTAATAGTAGTATCTGTAGCAGTAGCAGTATGTGTTGTAGTTGTAGAAGGAGGACTAGTAGTAGCAGAGGTAATATTAGTAGTAGTAATAGAAGTAGCAGTATCGATAGTAGTAGTAGTAGCGTTTGCAATAATAGTAGTAGTAGGCGTAGTTGTAGTAGTAATAGTTGTAGTAGAAGTTGTAGGAACCATTGTAGTCATAGCAATAGTAGTAGCAGTAGTAGTAGTTGTTGGAGTAGGACCTGTAGAAATAGCAGCAGTAGCAGTAGTAGTAGTATAAGTCATAGTAGTAGAAGAAGCAGCAGCAGTAGTAGCAGTATTAGTAGGAACAGTAGTAGTAGTTGCAGGAGTAGTGCCAGTAGTAGTAGTAGTCATAGTATTAATAGTAGTATTAGTTGTTATTATCGTACCAATAGTAGTAGTAGTTGTAGTAGTTGTAGTAGCAATAGTAGTATTAGCAGCAATAATAGTAGTGGTAGTAGTAGTACTTGCTATAATTGTACTAGTAGTAGTAGTAGTTCAAGTAGTAATAGCAGTACTACCAACGAAAGTAGTAGTAATAGAAATAATAGCTATAGTAGCATTTGCAAAAATTGTAGTAATAGCTACAGTAATAGTATGAGTGTTTATAGTAGCTCTAGCAGTACTAATAGAAGCAGTAGTTGCAGTAGTGGTTGTTGTACTAGTAGTAATTGTTGTAAGAGCTATTGTAGTCATATTAGTAGCAACAGCTGGAGTAGTAGTAATAGTAATAATAGTAGGAGGCATTGTGGTAGTAGTTGTTGTAGTAGTAGTACTAGTAGTATCAGTAGCAGTATAATTAGTTGCATTAGTAATAGCAGTAGTAGTGGCAGAAGTGGTAGTAGTAGCGATAGCCTTAGTAGCAGCAAAACTATTATTTCGCATGGTGGCTATAGTAGCAGTAGCGGCAGCAGTAGTACTAGTAGTAGTAGTGGTAGTAGAAGTAGTAGCTATAGCAGTAGTAGTAGCTGTAACAGTAGTCATAGTCATAGTAGCATTAGTAGCAATGGCGGTAGTAGCAGTAGCAGTAGTGGTAGCAGTAGTTGTAGCAGTAGTCATAGTAGTAGTTGTTGTAGTAGTAGTAGTACAAGCAACAGTAATAGTAGCAGTAGTATTAGTAGTAGTACTAGTAGTAGTAGTAGTAGTCATAGTTGAAGTAGGTGTAGGAGTGGTAGTAGGAGTAGTGGGGGTAGTAGTAGTAGTAGAAGTAGTAGTAATACTAGTTGTAGTTGGAGGAGTAGTAGTGGTGGTGGTGGTGGTGGTGGTAGTAGAAGTAGAAGAAGAAGAAGAAGAAGAAGAAGAGGTAGTAGTTGGAGTATTCGTAGAAGTAGCAATTATAGTAGTAGTAGTTGTTGTTGTTGTTGTAGTAGTAGTACTAGTTGTAGGATCAGTAGCGGTAGTAGCTGTAGTAGTAATAGTAAGTCATTGTAGCAGTACAAGTAGTAGTTGTACTAGTAGGAGTAGTAGTAGTAATCATAGCAGTCACAATGGTTATAGTAGTAGTAGTAGTCGTAGCAGTAGTAGTAGTAGTAGAAATAATAGTTCTAGCAATTGTAGCAGTAGTGGCAGTCATAGTAGAAATAGTGGTAGCAGTAGCAATAGAATCTACAATAGTAGTAGTAGAAGTAGTAGTAGTAGAAGTAGTCGCAAGACTTGTAGTTGTAGTAGCAATAGTATCATTGGTAGCAATAGTAGGAATAGTAGTAGTAATAGTAGTAGCAGTAGTAGCAGTAGCAGTAGTAGTAGTAGTAGCAGTTGTAGTTGTAGAATTAGTAGCAGCAGTAGCTTTTGGATCAGTAGTGGAAGTTGTTGTTGTTGTTGTTGTAGTTGCAGTTGCAATAGTGGTAGCATCATCAGAAGTAGTAGTAGTAGCAGTAGTACCTATTGTGGCAGTAGTACTAGTAGTAACAGTAGCAGTAGTAGTAGTAGTAGAAGTAGTAGTAGTTGTTGAAGTAGTAGCAGTAGTAGTAGTTGTACTAGTAGTACTAGTATGATAAGTACTCATAGTAGCTGTAGAAGTAGTAGTGGTAGTAGTAGTAGCAGTAGCAAAAGTAGCAGTAGTTGTTGTTGTTCAGCAGTAGCAATAGCTGGAGTAGTAGTACCAATAGTAATAGAAGTAGTAGTTGCAGTAGTAGTAGAATCATAAGTAGTCATAGTAGTGGTAGCAATAGTTGTAGTAGTTGTAGTAGTAGTAGCAATAGTAGCAATGGTAATAGTCAAAGTAGTAGTAGTAGCAGTATCAGCAGTAGCTGTCATAGAAGTAGTAGAAGTAGTAGTAGTAGTGGTAGTAGTAATCGTAGTAGAAGTAGTAGCAAAAGTAGTAAGAGTACTAGTAGTAGTAGGTGATGTAGTAGTAGGAGGAGAAGTAGTAGTAGTTGTTATTGTAGGAGAAGTTGTAGTAGTTGCAGTAGTAGTAGTAATAGTAGTTGTAGTAGTGGTAATAGTAGTAGTAGCAATTGTAGCAGAAGTAGTAATAGTAGTAGTAGTAGTAGAAATAGTCATAGTAGTAATAGTAGTAACAGTAGTAGTAGTAGTATTAATAGTAGTAGTAATAATAGTAGTAGTTGTAGTAATAGTAGCAGTTGTAGTAATAGTAGTAGTAGTAGTTGTAGTAGTAGCAGTAGCAGCAGCAGTAGTAGTAGTAGCAGTAGTTGCAATAGAAATAGTAGTAGTTGAAGTAGTAGTAGTTGTAGTAGAAGCACTCGTACCTGAAGTACAAGTAGTAATAGAAGCAGCAACGACACTCATAGCCAGAGTAGTAAGAGTAATATTAGTTGTGGCAATAGTAGTAGTAATAGAAGTAGTAGTGCAGAAGCAGTAGTCATGGTGGCCGTAGTCGCAGTAGCAGTAGTAGTAGTAGTGGTACTAGTAGTTGTAGTAGTTGATGTGGTAGAATTAGTAGTAGTTGTTGTTGTATTAATAGCAATAGTAGTAGTAATAGTAGGATTGCTAGTCGCAGAAGTAGTAGTAGCAATAGTTGTAGTAGCAGTTGTAGGAGGAGGCGGATGAGGACTAGTAGTTCTAGTAGTACTAGTTGTAGTATTAGTAGTAGTATTAGTAGTAGTAGTAGTAGTACTGGTAGTAGTATTAGTAGTAGTAGTTGTTGTTGTTGTTGTTGTTGTTGTTGTTATTTTTGTTGTTGTTGTTGTTCTTATTGTAGTAGTAGTAGTAGTTGAAGCAGTAGTAGTAGTCTTGGTATTAGTCATAGTAGTTGTTATTGTAGAAGCAGAAGTAGCCATAGTAGTAATCATTGCAGAAGTAGTAGAAGTAGGGGAAGTAGTAGTAATAGTTGTAGCAGCCTTAGTAGTAGCGACAATGTTAGTATAAGTATGAGTAGTAGTATTAGTAGTAGAAGTAGCACTAGTAGTAAAAGAAGTTGCAGTTGTAATAGCAGTGGGAGTAGTATTAGAATTAGTAGTAACAGTAGTAATTATAGTAGTAGTAGTAGCAATAGTAGTAATAGTAGTATTAGTAGCAGTAATAGTAGTACTAGTACTAGCAGCAGTTGTTGAGGGATTAGCAATAGCATTTATAGTAGTTGGAGTAGTATTAGTAATAGTAGTAGTAGCAGCAGCAGCAATAGTAGTAGTATTAATAGCAGTAGTAGAGGCCGTAGTAGTAGCTGCAGCAGTAGTAGTAGTAGAGCTGTAGTCATAGCAGTGGAATAGCACTAGCAGTAGTAGCAGCAGCAGCAGTATTAGTGTTAGTAGTAGTAGTAGTAGGAGGAGGAGCTGCAGAAGTTGTTGTAGTAGTACTACTTGTAGTGACAACAATAGTACCAGCAACGGTAGCAGTAGTATTTGTAGTAGCAACAATATTAGTAGTTCTAGTCGGAGGAGTAGTAGTAGTGCCAATAGCAGCTGTGTTAGTTGTAGCAGTAGCAGTAGTAGGGGTTGTAGTAGTAGCAGTTGTATTAACAGAAGAAGTAGTAGTACTAGTTGCTGTAGTAGTAGTTGTTGTAGTAGTAGTAGATTAGTATTAGTAGTTATCATAGTAGAAGTTGTTGCAGCAGTAGCAGAAGTAGTAGAAGTAGTAGTACTAACTATAGTAGTGGTGGTACTAGTAGCAGCAGTAGCAGCCATATTAGTAGTAGTAGTTGTTGTTATAGCAGTAGTAGCGGCAGTAGCAATCATAGTAGTCATAGTAGTAGCCACAGTAGCAGTAGTAGTAGTAATAGTCATCGTCGTTACTATAATAGCAGTAGTAGTAGTCACAGTAGTTGCAGTAATAGGAGATGTAGCAGTGGTAGAAGAAGCAGTAGTAGCGACAGCAGTATTAGCAGTAGTAATAAAAGTAGGAGTAGCAGTAGTAATAGTAGTAATCATAGTAGTAGTACTAGAAGTAGCAGTAGTAGTAGCAGTAGTAGCAGTAGTTGTTGTTGTAATTGTAGTAGAAGTAGTTGTTGAAGTAGTACTATTAGTAGAAGTTGTAATAACAATTGTAATAGTAGTATTAGTAGTACTTGTAGTAGTAGTAGTAGTATGAGTGGCAATAGCAGTAGTAGTAGAAGTAGTATTAGCAACCATAGTAGTAGTAGTATTAGTAGTTTGAGCAAGAGCAGTAGTAGTAGTAGTACTAGTAGAAGTAGTAGTGCCAATGGTGGTAGCTGGAGAAGTAGTAGTTGTTGTTATTGTAGTAGCAGTAGTAGTAGTGGTAGTAGTAATAGTAGCAATAATAGTAGTAGTAGTAGTAGTAGGAGGAGGAGGAGGAGTAGTAGTAGTAGTAGTAGTAGTAGTAATAGTAGTAGTAGTAGTAGTAGTAGTAGTAATACTAGTAGTAGTAGTAGTAGTAGTAGTAATAATAGTAGTAGTAGTACTAGTAGTTGCATTTGTACTACTACTAGTAGTAGTAATAGTAGGAGTAGCAACGGTAGCAGTAGTAGAAGTAGTAGTAGTAATAGTAGTAGCAGTAGAAGTAGTAGTAGTAGTTGCATTTGTACTAATAGTAGTAGTAATAGTAGCAATAGCAGCAGTAGTAGTAATAGAAGTAGTAGTAGTAATAATAGTTGCAGTAGAAGTAGTAGTAGTAGTAGTAGTAATTATAGTAGGAGTTGCAGTACTAGCTGTGGCAGCAGTAGAAGCAGGAGTAGTAGAGGTTGCAATAGTTGCAGTAGCAGTAATAGTAATAGTATGAGTACTAGTTGTAGTAGCAGATGTAGCTGTAGTAGCTATAGTTGGGGTAGTAGCACTTGTAGTCGTTCTAGTAATAGTAGCAGTAGCAGTAGTAGTAGCAATAGTCGTAGTAGTGGTAGTAGTGGTAGTAGTGTCATAAGTAGCTAGAGGAGTAGCAGTAGTAGTCATAGCAGAAGTAGCGAAAGTAGTGCTACTAGTAATAGGAGTAGTTGTAGCAATTGTAGTTCTAGTAGTAGTAGTATTAGCAGTAGTTGCCGTAGTAGTAGCAGTAGTAGTCATAGTAGTAGAGATAGTCATAGCAGTAACAAAACTAGTAGAAGTGGTGGTGGTGGTAGTAGTAGTAGTAACTATTGCAGTAGTAGTAGTAGCAGTAGCAGCAATAGTGGCAATAGTAATAGTTGTTGCATAGTAGTAGTAGCAAAAGTATCAGTATGAGTAGTAGTATTGGTAGTAGCAGTGGAAGCTATAGTAGCAGTGGTAGTAGTAGCAGCAGTAGCAGCAGCAGTAGTAGCTATAGTAGTAGTAGTAGCAATAGTAGAAGTAGAGTAGTAGTAGTAGTAGAAGAAGTAGTAGTAGTTGTAGTAGTAGTTGTTGTTGTAGTAGAAGTAGTAGTAGTAGTAGTATGTGTAGTTGTCGTACTAGCAGTTGTAGTAGTTGTTGTTATTGTAGTAGTATGTGTAGTTGTAGTAGTAATAGTTGTTGTAGCAGTTGTAGTAGAAGTAGTAGTAGTATTAGCAGGAGTTGTAGTAGAAGTAGTAATAGAAGTAGTAGTTGACCTAGTAGTAGTAGTAGGTGTAGTTGTAGTAGCTATAGCCGTAATTGTAGTAGCTGTAGTAGAAGAAGCAGCAGTAGTTGCAGTACTTATAGTAGTGTCACAAGTGGTAGTTATAGAGATAGCAGTAGTAGTAGTTGTAGCAGTAATAGCAGTAGTTTCAATTTTAGCAGTAGTAGTACGAGCAGCAGCAGTAGCAGTCGTATCAGCAGTATTAGTCGTTATAGCAGTCATAGTTGTTGTAGCAGTAGTTGTAGAAGTTTTAGTTGTGGTAGTAGCAGCAATTGCAGTGGTTGTAGCAGTAGTAGTAGCAGTAACAGTATGAGAAGTAGTAGTAGTAGTAGTAGCTGTAGTAGTAGCAGTAGTTGTGGTAGTAGTTAGTAGTAGTTGTAATTGCACTAGTAGTCATAGCAGTAGTAGCAGTAGCATAAGTAGTAGCAGTAGAAGTTGTAGCAATAGTGCTAGTAGGAGTCATAGTGGAAATAGTACTAACAGTAGTAGTAGTTGCAGGAGTAGCATCTGCATCAGCAGATATAGTAGCTAGTAGTAGTAGTAGCAGTAACATTAGTAGAAGTAGCAGTAGTAGTAGTAACAATACTCTTAGTAGTATTAGTAGCAGTACTAGTAGTAGCAGTAGTAGTAGCAGTAGACGTAGCAGCAACAATAGTTGTATTTGTAGTAGTAGAAGTAGCCACAGTAGTAGTAGTAGTAGTAGTAGTAGTAGTAGTGGTAATAGTAGAAGTAGCAGCAGCACTCATAGCCGTAGTAGTAGGCCCAGCAGTAGTCGTAGTTATAGTTGTAGGAGTAATAGTAGCAACAATAATATCAGGAATAGTAATAGCAGCAACTATAGCTGTATTAGTAGTACTAGTAGAAGTAGAAGTAGTAGAAGTTGTGGTAGTAGAAGTTGTGGTAGTAGTAGTAATAGTAGTAGTTGTAGTCGTGGTAGTAGTAGAAGTAATAGTAGTAGGACTTGGAGTAGTAGTAGTTGTAGCAGTAGTTGTTGTTGTAATAGTACATTAGCAGCAATAGTAGTAGTAATAGTACTAGTTGGAGTAGCAGTAGTAGTAGTAACAGTATTTGTGGTAGCAGCAGTAGTAGTAGTTGTAATGGAAATGCTAGTATCAGCAGTAGCAATAGGAGTAGCAATAGTAGCAGTATATTAGCAGCAGGAATAGTAGTAGCAGTAGTAGTAGTTGAAGTAGTGGTAATATGAGAAGTAGTAGTAATAGCTATGGTAGTAGTAGTAATCATAGTAGGAGTCGTAGTAGTAGTAGTAGTAGTAGTAGTAGTAGTAGTAGTAGTAGTACAATAGAGGCAATAGTAGTAGTAATAGTACTAGTTGTAGTAATAGTAGTCGTAGTCGCAGTATTAGTGGCAGCAGCAGTAGTGGTCGCAATAGTTGTAGTAGGAGCAATAGGAGTGCCAGCAACAGCAGTCGCAGTTGTAGTAGAAGTAGTAGTAGTAGTAGCAGTAGCAGTAATAGTAGTAGAACCTGCAGTAGCAGGAGGAGTAGCAACACTAGCCGTAGCACTAGTTGTAGTATTAGTGACAATAATTGTAGAAGTAGTAGTAGCAGCAACTGAAGTAGTGTTAATATGAGTAGTAGTTGTAATCGCTTTTGTAGTTGTAGCGGTAGCAGCAGTTGTAGTAGTAGCAAAAGTATTAGTAGCAATAGTAGTTGAATCAGAAGTTGTAGTTGTAGTAGTAGTTGTTGTTGGAGTGGTTAAGTTAGTAGTAGTAGTTGTAATAGTAGTCGAATTAGTAGTAGTAGTTGTAGAAGTAGTAGTAGTTGGAGTAGAATTAGTAGTAGTAGTAGTAGTAGTAGTAGTAGTAGTAAAAGTAGTAGTAGTAGTAGTATTTGTCGCACTTGTAGTAGGAGTAGCAATAGCAGTTGTTGTTGTTGTTGTTATTGTTGTCGTCGTAGTAGTAAGAGTAATAGCAGCAGCCGCAATAGATGTTGTTGTAGTAGTAGTAGTAATTGTAGCAATAGTGGAATTAGTATTAGCAGCAGCAGCGATAGTAGTAGTAGTAGTTGTTGTCATAGCAGTAGTTGTACTAATAGAAGTTGGAGTAGTAATAGTAGTAGTAGTGGTTTTAGTAGTAGTCGTAGCCGTAGTAGGAGAAGTAGCAGTAGTAGTAATATTAGCAGTAGTAGTAGTACTAGCAATATTAGTAGTAGTAGTAGTAGCAGCAGCAGCAGCAATAGTCGCGGTAGTAATAGTAGAAGTAGTAGCGGTATTAGTAGTAGCAGAAGTAGTATCGGTAGTAGTTGTAGAAGTAGAGTAGTAGTAGCTGTAGCAGTAGTTGTGGTAGTAGTATTTGTTGTAGTAGGAGTTTTAGTAGTAGTAGTAGTAGTCATAGTAGTAGTAGCAGCAATAGCAATAGTAGAAAGAGTAGTGGTAGTTGTTGTTGTGGTAGCTATGGTAGCTATAGTTGTAGTATTCGCAATAATAGTAGTAGTTGTTGTAGTGGTAGTAGTAGTAATAATAGTTGTAGCAGTAGTTGCAATAGTAGCAATAGTAGCATTAGTGTTAGTTGTAGTAGTAGTATTTGGATTAGTCGTATGTCGAGTGGTAGTAGTCGTAGTAGTAGTTGCAACAGCTGCAGTAGTAGTAGTAATAGCAGTAGTTGTCATAGTAGTAGTAGTACTAGCAGTAGTAGGAGTAGTAGTGGTAGTGGTAGTGGTAGTAGTAGTAGCTGTAGCAGTAGTAGGAGTTGTAGCTCTAGTAGTAGTGGTAGTAGTAGGAATATTAGTTGTTGTTGAAGTAGTCATAGTAGGAGCAGTAGTAAGTAGTAGTAGAAAGAGTAGTTGTTATCGTGGTAGTAGTGGTAGTAGTAGTAGAAGCAGTCGTAGCAGTAGCAGCAACCATAGTAGTAGGAGTAGTAGTAGTTGCAGCAGTAATTGTAGTAAGTAATAGCAGCAGCGGTAGTAGTTGTTATAGTAGTAGGAGTAATAGTAGCAGTAGAAGCAGTAGTAACAACAGTTGTAGTAGCAGAAGCAAAAATTATAGGACTACTAGCAGCAGCAGCAGTAGTGGTAGTAGTTATCGTAGTCGTAGTAGTACTAGTGGCTGTAGGAGCAGTAGTACTAGTAGTAGAAAGAGTAGCAGTCGTAGCAGTTGTAGGGGCTGTAGTAGTAGTAGTAGTAGTAGCTGTAGTCGTAGCAGTAGTCATAGTAGTTCTAGGAGCAGCAGCAGTAGTGGTAGTTGTATTAGTAGTAGTAGCCTATTAGTAGCAGTAGCAGCAGTAGTTGTCGTATTAGTCGTAGTGGTAGTAGTTGTTGTACTCAGAGTATTAGTAGTAGTAGCAATAGTAGTAGTAGTAGTAGCAGCAGCAGCAGTACTAGTAGTAGTAATTGTTGGAGTAGTAGTAGGAGTAGTAGCTAAAGTAGGAGTAGGGTTCTAATAGTATAAGATGGAGTAGTAGTCTTAGTTGTAGTAGTAGGAGGTGTAGTAGGAGTAGTAGAAGTTGCAACATTAGTGGTAGTTGTATCATCAGTAGTTGTAGTGGTGGCAATACTTGTTGTAGCAGCTCTAGTAGTAGTAGTAGTAGCTGTGGTAGTAGTAGTTGTAGTAGGAGTAGCCATAGTAGCAGCAGTTGTAGTCATAGTAGTTGTAGGAGTAGCGGTCGGAGTAGTTGCTACAGTTGTAGCAGTGGTAGTAATAGCTATAGTAGGGGTAACAGTAGTAGCAGTAGTAGTTGAAGGAGTACTAGTAGTAGTAGTAGCAGTGGTAGAAGTAGTAGTAAAAGTAGTAGTAGGAGTAGCGTTAGTAGAAGTGGTTGTAGCAGTAGTAGTAGCAACAGTAGTATAATAGTAGTACTAGTATAATAGTAGTAGTTGTAGTAGTAGTAGCAATAGTAATAGCAGTAGTAGTTGTGGTGGTTGGAATAGTAATAGTAGCATTTGCAATATTAGTAGAAGTTGTAGTACTAGAGCAGCAGCAGCAGCAGTAGTAGCAACAGCAACAGCGGTAGTAGTAGTAGAAGTTGTTGTTGTTGTTGTTGTTGCCATCATAGTAATAGTAATAATTGTAGCAATTATCACAAAAGGTGGGGGAGCAGTAGTAATAGAAATAGCAGCTATAGCAGTAGTAGTAACAACAACAGTAGTAGTAGGAGGAATAGTAGCAATAGTAAAAGTAGTAGTAATAGTAGCAGTAGTAGGAGGAGGAATAGTAGCAGAAGTAGTAGTAGTAGTAACAGTAGCGGTAGTAGGAGGAGGAATAGTAGCAGAAGTAGTAGTGGAGTAATAGTAGTAGTAGTACTAGTAGTAGTTGTTGTAGTAGTAATAGTACTAGTAGTAGTAGTGGTAGTAATAGTAGTTGTAGTAGTCGTAGTGGTAGTAGTAGTAGTAGTAATAGTAGTAGTAGTAGTGGTAGTCGTAATATTAGTAGTAGTAGTAGGAGTAGTAGCAAGAGGAGCAGTAGGAGTAGCAATAGTTGAAGTAGTAGTAGCAGCGGCAATAGTAGAATTAGTAGTCGGACTAGTAGTGGTAGTAGCAGTAGCAATAGTAGTAGTAGTAGTTCTAGTAGTAGTACTAGCAGTAGTAGTAGTAGTACAATTAGTGGTGGTAGTAGTAGAAGTTGGAGTTGTTGTAGCAATACTGATAGAGCCGTAGGCGAAGGAGTAACGGTTGGGATAGCAACAACAGCAGTAGTAGAAGCAATAGTAGTTGTAGAAACAGTTGGAGTAGTCAAAGCAACACTAGTAGCAGGTGGAATAGTAATTGGAGTATTAGTTGTGGTAGTAGTGGCAGTAGTAGGACTAGTAAGGGTAGTAGTAGTAGTAGTTATGTAGTAGAAGTAGTAGTAGTAGTCATAGTAGTCATAGTAGGAGTAATAGTAGTTGTACTAGTAGTAGTAGCAATAGTAGTTTAAGTAGCGGTAGTAGTAGTCATAGTAGTAGTAATAGTAACAGTAGTTATTGTAGCAGTAGTAGTTCTAGGAGTAGCAATAGGAGTAGCAGTATTAGTAGTAGCAGTAGTAGTGGCGGTAGTAGTAGTGGTAGCGTTAGTGGTGTAGTAGCAGTATTAGCAGTAGCAGTAGTTGTAGCAGTGGCAATAGCTGCAGTTACAGTAGTGGTAGCAGTAGCAGTAGCTGTAGTAGTGGTAGCAGCAACAGTAGTAGTTGCAATAGTAGCAGTTGTAGCATTAGTTGTAATAGTAGGAGTTGTGGTAGTTTTAGTAGTAGTAGTAGCTGTAGTAGCTATAGTATTAGCTGTAGTTGTAGCAGTAATAGTAGTAGCTGTGGTGGTAGTAGTAGTAATAGTAGTAGCTGTAAGAATAGTAGAAGTAGTAGTAATAGTAGAAGCTGTAGCAATAGTTATAGCAGTAGGAGTAGTAATAGTAGTAGTAATAGTAGCAGTAGTCGTATTAGTAGTTGTTGTTGTAGTAGTAGTGGTAGTAGGAGCATTAGTAGTTGTTGTAGTAGTAGGAGTAGCAACATCAGTAGCAGTAGTAGGAGTGAGGTAGTATTAGTACTAGTAGTAGTAGTAACAACAGCCATAGTGGTAGAAGTTGTAGTTTTGCCACATTAGTAGTAGCAGTAGTAGTTATAATAGTAGTTGTAGTAGTAGTTGTAGTTGCAGGATTGGTTGTAGGAGACGTAGTAGTATTAGTAGTAGTGGAAGAGATAGTCGTAGTAGAAGTAGTAGTTTTTGTAGTAGTAGTAGGAAGAGTATTAGGAGTAGTAACAGCTGCAGCAATATGACTAGCAGTTGGAATGGAAGTAGTAAAAATAGTAGTAGCAGTAGTTGTAATAGTAGTAATAGAAGCAATAGTATAATAGTAGTAGTAGTAGCAGCAGCAGTAGCAGTAATAGCAGTAGTAGTAGTAATAACAATAGTAGTCACAAGAGTAATAATAGTAGTAGTAGCAGTAGTAATAGTAGATATAGTAGTAGTAGTAGTAGCAGTAGTGGAAATAGTAGTAGCAGAAGCAATAGCAGTAGTGGTAGTTGTCATAGTACTAGGAGAAGTTGTAGGAGGAGTAGTAAGAGGAGTAGCAGGAGTAGTTGTAGCAAAAGTAGCAGAAGTAGTAGAAGTAGTACTAGGAGTAGTAGTAGTTGTAGCTGTAGCAGTTGTAGTCGTAGCAGTAGTAGTAGTTGTAGTAGTAGGGGTAGTCATAGCTGTAGCATTAGTAGTTGTAGTAGAAGTAGTAGTAGTTGTTGTTGTATTATTGGTTGTAGTAGCAGCAGTAGTAGTAGTATTAGGAGTAGCTGTGGGAGTAGTAGTAGCACTAGTAGTAGTTGTAGTAGTAGGAGTAGTTGTAGGAATTGTAGTAGCAGCAGCAGTAGTAGTAGTAGTTATTATAGCAGTAGTTGGAGAAGTCATAGTAGTAGTAGTAGTAGTTCGAGTAGTAGAACTAATAGTAGTAATAGTGGTAGTAGGAGCAACATTAAGAGTAGCAGTAGTAGTAGTAGTAGAAGTAGTAGTAGTAGTAGTCAAAGTAGAAGCAACATTAAGAGTAGTAGTAGTAGTAGCAGTAGTAGTAGTCAAAGTAGAAGCAACATTAAGAGTAGTAGTAGTAGTAGTAGTAGTGTCAGAGTAGTCAAAGTACTATCAATAGTAGTAGAAGCAGTAACAATAGTAGGAGAAATAGTAGTAGTAATAGCAGCAGTAGTAGCAATTGTAGTAGCAATAGAATCAATAGTTGCAGTAGTAGCAACATAAGTAGCAGCAGTAGTAGTGATAGTACTTGTTGTTGTAGTAGTACGAGTAGTGGTAATAGTTGTTGTTGTAAGTGAAGTAGTAGGTCTAGTAGTAGTAGTAGTAGCAGTAATAGTAATAGTAGCTGCAGTAGGAGTAGCCGTAGTAGTACTAGTGTAGTAGTAGTGTTATTAGTAGTATTATTAGCACTAGTAATAGCAGTAGTAATAGCCGTAGTAGTATTAATAGTTGTTGTTGTAGTTGTAGCAACAGTAGTAGTTTCTGTAGTAGCAGTAGTCGTGATATAGCGTAATAGTAGTAGTACTAGTTGTAGAAATAGCAACAGTGGAAGTAGTAGTATCATTTGTAAGAGCAATACGAAGAGTAGTAGTAGCAGTAGGAGTAGTAGTAGTTGTAGATGAAGTAGAATTGGTAGTAACAGTAGCAGTAGTAGAAATAATAGTAGTAGCAGTCGTAGTAGTAGACCAGTAGTAGAAGTTACAGAAGCAGTAGTGACGGGAGCAACAGTTGTAGTTGTTGTAGTAATAGCAGTAATAGTGTAGTAGTAGTATTATTAGTAATAGTGTTAGCAGCAGCAGTAGTAGTAGTAATCGTAGTAATAGTAGCAAAGGTAGTAGTAGTAGCAGTAGTTGCAGCAAAAGGAGTAGCAGCAGCATTAGTAGCAGTTGCTATAGTATTTTCATTTGTAGTAGCAATGACAGTAGTAGTAGTAGTGGTTGTGGCAGTAGCAATAGTAGTAGCAGCAAGAGTTCCAGTAGAAGTAGTAGTTGTAGTTTTAGTCATAGCGATAGTAGTACTAGTAGTAGTAGTAGCTATAGTGTTAATAGTAGTAGCAGCTGTAGTAGCAGTAAGAGGAGTAGTAGTTGTTGTATATGTAGTAGCATTGGTAATAATAGTAGGAGTAGTAGTGGTGGTAGTAGTAGTAGTAGTATTAATAGTAGTCGTAGTAGCAACTGCAGCAGCAGCAATAGCAGGAGCAATAGCAGTAGTGGTAGTACTAGTAGTAGTTGTTGTAGACTAGCTGTAGTACTAGTAGTAGAAGTAGTAGTACTAGTAGTTGTTGTAGTAGTAGGACTAGTAGTAGTAAGAGAAGTTGTAGTAGTACTAGTACTTGTAGTAGTAGTAGTAGTAGTAGCAGAAGTAGTTGTCATAGTAGTAGCAGCCATAATAGTATTTGTAGTAGTTGTAGTAGTAGTGGTAGTAATAGCAATTGTAGTAGTAGTAGTAGTAGTAGTAGCAGTAGTAGTAATAGTGGTAGGAGTGTTAGGAGTAGAAGTAGTAATAGGAGTAGTAGTTGTTGTAATAGTCATAGTAGTTCTAATACTATTAGTCATAGAAGTTGTAGTAGTAGGAGTATTAGGATTAAGAATAGTAGTAGGGCAGGAGTTGGAGTTGGAGTAGTAGTAATAGAAGTAGTAGTAGTTGTTGTAGTAATAGTTGTAGCGGGAACAGCATAGTAGGGGTAGTAGTTGTAGCAGGTGGACTGACAGTACTAGTAGTAGTAGTATTGGAAGGTTTAGCTATAGCAAAAGTGGTAGCAGTAGTAGCACTACTATAGTATTAAGAGTAGTAGTAGTTGCAGGACTAGTTGTTGTTGTTGTTGTTGTAGTAGTACTAGAAGCAGTAGTAGTAATAATTTTAGTAGTAGTAGGCGAAGTAGTAGTATTAGGAGTTAGTAGTAATAGTAGTAGTAATAGTAGTAGAAGTTGTTGTAGTAGTAGGAGAAGGAGTACGAGTTGGAGTTGGAGTAGCAATAGTATACATAATGCTAGTAGTAGTAGTAGCAGTAGCCATAGGAGTAGTAGGAGTAGTAGTTGCAGTTGTAATAGCAGTAGTAGTAGCAGCATTAGTTATTGTAGTAGTAGTAGAAATAGTAGTAGAAGTAGTAGTAATAGTAAACATAGCAATTGTAGTAGTAGCAATAGTAGTAGTAGTAGTAGTAGAAGAATAAGTAGTAGTAGTAGTAGCGGAAGTACTAATAGTAGCCATAGTAGTAGTAGTTGTAGTTGTACTAGTAATAGTTAGAGTAGTAGTACTAGTAGTGGTAGTAGTTGTTGTAGTAGTTATAGAAGTAGTAGTATTAGCAGTAGTATTAGTAGTTGAAGTAGTAGAAGTTGTAGTAGAAGTTGTAGTAGTAGTAGGGGAAGTAGTAGCAGTTGGAGAACAACACTACTAGTGGTAATAGTAGTAGTAGTAGTTGTTGTTGTAGTAGAAGTTGTAGTAGGAGTAGTAGTTGTTGTAGTATCAATAGTTGTAGCATTAGTACTAGTGGTAATAGTAGTAGTAGAAGAAGTAGCAGCAGTTGTAGTAGCAGTAATATTAGTAGGAGTCGTATTAGCAGTAGGGGTGGTAATAGTAGTAGTAGTTGCTGTAATTGTAGTGGTAGCAGTAGGAGTAGACGTAGGTGTAGTGGTAGCAGTAGAAGTTGTAATAGTATGAGTTTGAGTTGTAGTAGTACTAGGAGTAGTTGCTGTTGTTGCAGTAATAGAAGGA
>RXID01020798.1:0-24602 GCA_005019695.1 Trichopus zeylanicus subsp. travancoricus
AACATCAAACCAATCTCTTCTAAGATGATTGGACGAAGCCTATTTCCATTTAAAATCTAAACTTCGGAGATTGCATATGGATAGATTCATTTTCTATTTTGAATGTTGGATATGCAAAGAGAATTCTGGAATGAGATTTGAAATTTGAAATTCTGGAATACTTGGGGAAGGCCAGTCCAAATTGTGTCTACAGGTGATGGAAGAAATGAAAGGCATGCGTAGAGGGGGAAAGCGCTAAGAAGATAAGTTTTGAAATCTCACTTGATTTGATTCCTCCTCATTTTATTTCCTTGCTTTATTATTCGTGTTCCACTTAATCTCCATCTCTGAAATCTAATCCTCTCTCTTTATGGAAAACTACAAATTCTTTTATAATGGTCAAGAGAATAGGAACATCAAACCAATCTCTTCTAAGATGATTGGACGAAGCCTATTTTCATTTAAAATCTAAACTTCGGAGATTGCATATGGATAGATTCATTTTCTATTTTCAATGTTGGATATGCAAAGAGAATTCCGGAATGAGATTTCAAATTTGAAATTCTGGAATACTTGCGGAAGGCCAATCCAAATTGTGTCTACAGGTGATGGAAGAAATGAAAGGCATGCATAGAGGGGGAAAGGGCTAAGAAGATAAGTTTTGAAATCTCACTTGATTTGATTCCTCCTCATTTTATTTCCTTGCTTTATTATTCGTGTTCCACTTAATCTCCATATCTAAAATCTAATCCTCTCTCTTTATGCAAAACTACAAATTCTTTTATAATGGTCAAGAGAATAGGAACATCAAACCAATCTCTTCTAAAATGATTGGACGAAGCCTATTTTCATTTAAAACCTAAACTTCGGAGATTGCATATGGATAGATTCATTTTCTATTTTGAATGTTGGATATGCAAAGAGAATTCTGGAATGAGATTTGAAATTTGAAATTCTGGAATACTTGCGGAAGGCCAATCCAAATTGTGTCTACAGGTGATGGAAGAAATGAAAGGCATGCATAGAGAGGGAAAGGGCTAAGAAGATAAGTTTTGAAATCTCACTTGATTTGATTCCTCCTCATTTTATTTCCTTGCTTTATTATTCGTGTTCCACTTAATCGCCATCTCTAAGATCTAATCCTCCCTCTTTATGCAAGACTACAAATTCTTTTATAATGGTCAAGAGAATAGGAAGATCAAACCAATCACTTCCAAGATGATTGGATGAAGGCTATTTTCATTTAAAATCTAAACTTCGGAGATTGGATAGGGATAGATTCATTTTCTATTTTGAATGTTGGATATGCAAAGATAATTCTGGAATGAGATCTGAAATTTGAAATTCTGGAATACTTGGGCAAGGCCAGTCCAAATTGTGTCTACAGGTGATGGAAGAAATGAAAGGCATGCGCAGAAGGGGAAAGGCTAGGAAGATAAGTTTTGAAATCTCACTTGATTTGATTCCTCCACATTTTATTTCCTTGCTTTATTACTCGTGTTCAACTTAATCTCCATCTGTAAGATATAATCCTCCCTCTTTATGCAAGACAACAAATTGTTTTATAATGGTCAAGAGAATATGAAGATCAAAGCAATCACTTCCAAGATGATTGGACGAAGCCTATTTTCATTTAAAATCTAAACTTCGGATATTGGATATGGATAGATTCATTTTCTATTTTGAATGTTGGATATGCAAAGAGAATTCAGGAATGAGATTTGAAATTTGAAATTCTGGAATACTTGGGGAAGGCCAGTCCAAATTGTGTCTACAGGTGATGGAAGAAATGAAAGGCATGCCCAGAAGGGGAAAGGGCTAAGAAGATAAGTTTTGAAATCTCACTTGATTTGATTCCTCCTCATTATCTTTCCTTGCTTTATTATTCGTGTTCCACTTAATCTCCATCTCTAAGATCTAGTCCTCTCTCTTTATGCAAAACTACAAATTCTTTTATGATGGTCAAGAGAATAGGAAGTTCAAACCAATCTCTTCTAAGATGATTGGACGAAGCCAATTTCCATTTAAAATCTAAATTCAGAGATTGGATATGGATAGATTCATTTTCTATTTTGAATGTTGGATATGCAAAGATAATTGTTGAATGCGATTTGAAATTAGAAATTATGGAATACTTGGGGTAGGCCAGTCCAAATTGTGTCTACAGGTGATGGAAGAAATGAAAGGCTTGCACAGAGGGGGAAAGGGCTAAGAAGATAAGTTTTGAAATCACACTTGATTTGATTCCTCCTCAATTTATTTCCTTGCTTTATTATTCGTGTTCCACTTAATCTCCATCTCTAAGATCTAATCATCCCTCTTTATGCAAGACTACAAATTCTTTTATAATCGTCAAGAGAATAGGAAGATCAAACCAATCTCTTCTAAGATGATTGGACGAAGCCTATTTTCATTTAAAATCTAAACTTCCAAGATTGGATATGGATAGATTCATTTTCTATTTTGAATGTTGGATATGCAAAGATAATTCCTGAATGCGATTTGAAATTTGTAATTATGGAATACTTGGGGTAGGCGAGTCCAAATTGTGTCTACAGGTGATGGAAGAAATGAAAGGCATGCACAGAGGGGAAAGGGCTAAGAAGATAAGTTTTGAAATCTCACTTGATTTGATTCCTCCTCATTTTATTTCCTTGCTTTATTATTTGTGTTCCACTTAATCTCCATCTCTAAGATCTAATCCTCCCTCTTTATGCAAGACTACAAATTCTTTTATAATGGTCAAGGGAATAGGAAGATCAAACCAATCACTTCCAAGATGATTGGATGAAGCCTATTTTCATTTACAATCTAAACTTCAGAGATTGGATATGGATAGATTCATTTTCTGTTTTGAATGTTGGATATGCAAAGAGAATTCTGGAATGAGATTTGAAATTTGAAATTCTGGAATACTTGGGGAAGGCCAATCCAAATTGTGTCTACAGGTGATGGAAGAAATGAATGGCATGCATAGAGGGGGAAAGGGCTAAGAAGATAAGTTTTGAAATCTCACTTGATTTGATTCCTCCTCATTTTATTTCCTTGCTTTATTATTCGTGTTCCACTTAATCTCCATCTCTAAGATCAAATCCTCCCTCTTTATGCAAGACTACAAATTCTTTTTTAATGGTCAAGAGAATAGGAAGATCAAACCAATCACTTCCAAGATGATTGGATGAAGCCTATTTTCATTTAAAATCTAAACTTCGGATATTGGATATGGATAGATTCATTTTCTATTTTGAATGTTGGATATGCAAAGAGAATTCTGGAATGAGATTTGAAATTTGAAATTCTGGAATACTTGGGGAAGGCCAATCGAAATTGTGTCTACAGGTGATGCAAGAAATGAAAGGCATGCATAGACGGGGAAAGGGCTAAGAAGATAAGTTTTGAAATCTCACTTGATTTGATTCCTCCTCATTTTATTTCCTTGCTTTATTATTCGTGTTCCACTTAATCTCCATCTCTAAGATCTAATCCTCCCTCTTTATGCAAGACTACAAATTCTTTTTTAATGGTCAAGAGAATAGGAAGATCAAACCAATCACTTCCAAGATGATTGGATGAAGCCTATTTTCATTTAAAATCTAAACTTCGGAGATTGGATAGGGATAGATTCATTTTCTATTTTGAATGTTGGATATGCAAAGATAATTCTGGAATGAGATCTGAAATTTGAAATTCTGGAATACTTGGGCAAGGCCAGTCCAAATTGTGTCTACAGGTGATGGAAGAAATGAAATGCATGCGCAGAAGGGGAAAGGGCTAGGAAGGATAAGTTTTGAAATCTCACTTGATTTGATTCCTCCTCATTTTATTTCCTTGCTTTATTATTTGTGTTCCACTTAATCTCCATCTCTAAGTTCTAATCCTCCCTGTTTATGGAAGACTACAAATTCTTTTATAATGGTCAAGAGAATAGGAAGATCAAACCAATCACTTCCAAGATGATTGGATGAAGCCTATTTTCATTTAAAATCTAAACTTCAGAGATTGGATATGGATAGATTCATTTTCTATTTTGAATGTTGGACATGCAAAGAGAATTCTGGAATGAGATTTGAAATTTGAAATTCTGGAATACTTGGAGAAGGCCAATCCAAATTGCGTCTACAGGTGATGGAAGAAATGAAAGGCATGCATAGAGGGGGAAAGGGCTAAGAACATAAGTTTTGAAATCTCACTTGATTTGATTCCTCCTCATTTTATTTCCTTGCTTTATTATTCGTGTTCCACTTAATCTCCATCTCTGAAATCTAATCCTCTCTCTTTATGCAAGACTACAAATTCTTTTATAATGGTCAAGAGAATAGGAAGATCAAACCAATCACTTCCAAGAGGATTGGAGGAAGCCTATTTTCATTTAAAATCTAAACTTCGGAGATTGGATACGGATAGATTCATTCTCTATTTTGAATGTTGGATATGCAAAGAGAATTCTGGAATGAGATCTGAAATTTGAAATTCTGGAATACTTGGGGAAGGCGAGTCCAAATTGTGTCTACAGGTGATGCAAGAAATGAAAGGCATGCGCAGAAGGGGAAAGGGCTCAGAAGATAAGTTTTGAATCTAACTTGATTTGATTACTCCTCATTTTATTTCCTTGCTTTATTATTCATGTTCCACTTAATCTCCATCACTAAGATCTAATCCTCCCTGTTTATGGAAGACTACAAATTCTTTTCTAATGGTCAAGAGAATTGGAAGATCAAACCAATCTCTTCTAAGATGATTGGACGAAGCCTATTTTCATTTAAAATCTGAACTTCAGAGATTGGATATGGATAGATTCATTTTCTATTTTGAATGTTGGATATGCAAAGAGAATTCTGGAATGAGATCTGAAATTCGAAATTCTGGAATACTTGGGGAAGGCCAGTCCAAATTGTGTCTACAGGTGACGAAAGAAATGAAAGGCATGCGCAGAAGGGGAAAGGCCTAAGAAGATAATTTTTGAAATCTCACTTGATTTGATTCCTCCTCATTTTCTTTCCTTTCTTTATTATTCGTGTTCCACTTAATCTCCATCTCTAAGATCTAATCCTCTCTCTTTATGCAAAACTACAAATTCTTTTATAATGGTCAAGAGAATAGGAAGATCAAACCAATCTCTTCCAAGATGATTGGACGAAGCCTATTTTCACTTAAAATCTAAACTTCGGAGATTGGTATGGATAGATTCATTTTCTATTTTGAATGTTGGATATGGAAAGATAATTCTTGAATGCGATTTGAAATTTTAAATTATGGAATACTTGGGGTAGGCCAGTCCAAATTGTGTCTACAGGTAATGGAAGAAATGAAAGGCATGCACAGAGGGGGAAAGGGCTGAGAAGATGAGTTTTGAATTCTCACTTGATTTGATTCCTCCTCATTTTATTTCCTTGCTTAATTATTTGTGTTCCACTTAATCTCCATCTCTAAGATCTAATCCTCCCTCTTTATGCAAGACTACAAATTCTTTTATAATGGTCAAGAGAATAGGAAGATCAAACCAATCACTTCCAAGATGATTGGATGTAGCCTATTTTCATTTAAAATCTAAACTCCCGAGATTGGATATGGATAGATTCATTTTCTATTTTGAATGTTGGATATGCAAAGAGAATTCTGGAATGAGATTTGAAATTTGAAATTCTGGAATACTTGGGGAAGGCCAGTCCAAATTGTGTCTACAGGTGATGGAAGAAATGAAAGGCATGCGCAGAAGGGGAAAAGGCTAAGAAGGTAAGTTTTGAAATCTCACTTGATTTGATTCCTCCTCATTTTCTTTCCTTGCTTTATTATTCGTGTTCCACTTAATCTCCATCTCTAAAATCTAATCCTCTCTCTTTATGCAAAACTACAAATTCTTTTATAATGGTCAAGAGAATAGGAAGATCAAACCAATCTCTTCTAAGATGATTGGACGCAGCCTATTTTCATTTAAAATCTAAACTTCGGAGATTGGATATGGATTGATTCATTTTCTATTTTGAATGTTGGATATGCAAAGATAATTCTTGAATGCGATTTGAAATTTGAAATTATGGAATACTTGGGGTAGGCCAATCCAAATTGTGTCTACAGGTGATGGAAGAAATGAAAGGCATGCACAGAGGGGGAAAGGGCTAAGAAGATAAGTTTTGAAATCTCGCTTGATTTGATTCCTCCTCATTTTCTTTCCTTGCTTTATTATTCGTGTTCCACTTAATCTCCATCTCTAAAATCTAATCCTCTCTTTTTATGCAAAACTACAAATTCTTTTATAATGGTCAAGAGAATAGGAAGATCAAACCAATCTCTTCTAAGATGATTGGACGAAGCCTATTTTCATTTAAAATCTAAACCTCGGAGATTGCGTATGGATAGATTCATTTTCTATTTTGAATGTTGGATATGCAAAGAGAATTCTGGAATGAGATTTGAAATTTGAAATTCTGGAATACTTGGGGAAGGCCAATCCAAATTGTGTCCACAGGTGATGGAAGAAATGAAAGGCATGCATAGAGGGGGAAAGGGCTAAGAAGATAAGTTTTGAAATATCACTTGATTTGATTCCTCCACATTTTATTTCCTTTCTTTATTATTCGTGTTCCACTTAATATCCATCTCTAAGATCTAATCCTCCCTCTTTATGCAAGACTACAAATTCTTTTATAATGGTCAAGAGAATAGGAAGATCAAACCAATCACTTCCAAGATGATTGGATGAAGCCTATTTTCATTTAAAATCTAAACTTCGGAGATTGGATAGGGTTAGATTCATTTTCTATCTTGAATGTTGGATATGCAAATAGAATTCTGGAATCAGATGTGAAATTGAAATTCTGGAATACTTGGGGAAGGCCAGTCCAAATTGTGTCTACAGGTGATGGAAGAATTGAAAGGCATGCGCAGAAGGGGAAAGGGCAAGGAAGATAAGTTTTGAAATCTCACTTGATTTGATTCCTCCTCATTTTCTTTCCTTGCTTTATTATTCGTGTTCCACTTAATCTCCATCTCTAAGATCTAATCCTCTCTCTTTATGCAAAACTACAAATTCTTTTATAATGGTCAAGAGAATAGGAACATCAAACCAATCTCTTCTAAGATGATTGGACGAAGCCTATTTTCATTTAAAATCTAAACTTCGGAGATTGGATATGGATAGATTCATTTTCTATTTTGAATGTTGGATATGCAAAGAGAATTCTGGAATGAGATTTGAAATTTTAAATTCTGGAATACTTGGGGAAGGCCAGTCCAAATTGTGTATATAGGTGATGGAAGAAATGAAAGGCATGCATAGAGGGGGAAAGGGCTAAGAAGATAAGTTTTGAAATCTCACTTGATTTGATTCCTCCTCATTTTATTTCCTTGCTTTATTATTCGTGTTCCACTTAATCTCCATCTCTGAAATCTAATCCTCTCTCTTTATGCAAAACTACAAATTCTTTTATAATGGTCAAGAGAATAGGAACATCAAACCAATCTCTTCCAAGATGATTGGACGAAGCCTATTTGCATTTAAAATCTAAACTTCGGAGATTGCATATGGATAGGTTCATTTTCTATTTTGAATGTTGGATATGCAAAGAGAATTCTGGAATGAGATTTGAAATTTGAAATTCTGGAATACTTGCGGAAGGCCAATCCAAATTGTGTCTACAGGTGATGGAAGAAATGAAAGGCATGCATAGAGGGGGAAAGGGCTAAGAACATAAGTTTTGAAATCTCACTTGATTTGATTCCTCCTCATTTTATTTCCTTGCTTTATTATTCGTGTTCCACTTAATCGCCATCTCTAAGATCTAATCCTCCCTCTTTATGCAAGACTACAGATTCTTTTATAATGGTCAAGAGAATAGGAAGATCAAACCAATCACTTCCAAGATGATTGGATGAAGCCTATTTTCATTTAAAATCTAAACTTCGGAGATTGGATAGGGTTAGATTCATTTTCTATTTTGAATGTTGGATATGCAAAGATAATTCTGGAATGAGATCTGAAATTTGAAATTCTTGAATACTTGGGCAAGGCCAGTCCAAATTGTGTCTACAGGTGATGGAAGAAATGAAATGCATGCGCAGAAGGGGAAAGGGCTAGGAGGATAAGTTTTGAAATCTCACTTGATTTGATTCCTCCTCATTTTATTTCCTTGCTTTATTATTTGTGTTCCACTTAATCTCCATCTCTAAGTTCTAATCCTCCCTGTTTATGGAAGACTACAAATTCTTTTATAATGGTCAAGAGAATAGGAAGATCAAACCAATCACTTCCAAGATGATTGGATGAAGCCTATTTTCATTTAAAATCTAAACTTCAGAGATTGGATATGGATAGATTCATTTTCTATTTTGAATGTTGGACATGCAAAGAGAATTCTGGAATGAGATTTGAAATTTGAAATTATGGAATACTTGGAGAAGGCCAATCCAAATTGCGTCTACAGGTGATGGAAGAAATGAAAGGCATGCATAGAGGGGGAAAGGGCTAAGAACATAAGTTTTGAAATCTCACTTGATTTGATTCCTCCTCATTTCATTTCCTTGCTTTATTATTCGTGTTCCACTTAATCTCCATCTCTCAGATCTAATCCTCCCTCTTTATGCAAGACTACAAATTCTTTTATAATGGTCAAGAGAATAGGAAGATCAAACCAATCACTTCCAAGAGGATTGGACGAAGCCTATTTTCATTTAAAATCTAAACTTCGGAGATTGGATACGGATAGATTCATTCTCTATTTTGAATGTTGGATATGCAAAGAGAATTCTGGAATGAGATCTGAAATTTGAAATTCTGGAATACTTGGGGAAGGCGAGTCCAAATTGTGTCTACAGGTGATGCAAGAAATGAAAGGCATGCGCAGAAGGGGAAAGGGCTAAGAAGATAAGTTTTGAATCTAACTTGATTTGATTACTCCTCATTTTATTTCCTTGCTTTATTATTCATGTTCCACTTAATCTCCATCACTAAGATCTAATCCTCCCTGTTTATGGAAGACTACAAATTCTTTTCTAATGGTCAAGAGAATTGGAAGATCAAACCAATCACTTCCAAGATGATTGGATGAAGCCTATTTTCATTTAAAATCTAAACTTCAGAGATTGGATATGGATAGATTCATTTTCTATTTTGAATGTTGGACATGCAAAGAGAATTCTGGAATGAGATTTGAAATTTGAAATTCTGGAATACTTGGGGAAGGCCAATCCAAATTGTGTCTACAGGTGATGGAAGAAATGAAAGGCATGCATAGAGGGGGAAAGGGCTAAGAAGATAAGTTTTGAAATCTCACTTGATTTGATTCCTCCTCATTTTATTTGCTTGCTTTATTATTCGTGTTCCACTTAATCTCCATCTCTAAGATCTAATCGTCCCTCTTTATGCAAGACTACAAATTCTTTTATAATGGTCAAGAGAATAGGAAGATCAAACCCATCACTTCCAAGATGATTGGATGAAGCCTATTTTCATTTAAAATCTAAACTTCGGAGATTGGATACGGATAGATTCATTTTCTATTTTGAATGTTGGATATGCAAAAAGAATTCTGGAATGAGATCTGAAATTTGAAATTCTGGAATACTTGGGGAAGGCCTGTCCAAATTGTGTCAACAGGTGATGGAAGTAATGAAAGGCATGCGCAGAAGGGGAAAGGGCTAAGAAGATAAGTTTTGAAATCTCACTTGATTTGATTCCTCCTCATTTTCTTTCCTTGCTTTATTATTCGTGTTCCACTTAATCTCCATCTGTAAGATCTAATCCTCTCTCTTTATGCAAAACTACAAATTCTTTTATAATGGTCAAGAGAATAGGAAGATCAAACCAATCTCTTCTAAGATGATTGGACGAAGCCTATTTTCATTTAAAATCTAGACTTCGGAGATTGGATATGGATAGATTCATTTTCTATTTTGAATGTGGGATATGCAAAAATAATTCTTGAATGCGATTTGAAATTTGAAATTATGGAATACTTGGGGTAGGCCAGTCCAAATTGTGTCTACACGTGATGGAAGAAATGAAAGTCATGCCCAGAGGGGGAAAGGGCTAAGAAGATAAGTTTTGAAATCTCACTTGATTTGATTCCTCCTCATTTTATTTCCTTGCTTTATTATTTGTGTTCCACTTAATCTCCATCTCTAAGATCTAATCCTCCCTCTTTATGCAAGACTACAAATTCTTTTTTAATGGTCAAGAGAATAGGAAGATCAAACCAATCACTTCCAAGATGATTGGACGAAGCCTATTTTCATTTAAAATCTAAACTTCCAAGATTGGATATGGATAGATTCATTTTCTATTTTGAATGTTGGATATGCAAAGATAATTCCTGAATGCGATTTGAAATTTGTAATTATGGAATACTTGGGGTAGGCGAGTCCAAATTGTGTCTACAGGTGATGGAAGAAATGAAAGGCATGCACAGAGGGGAAAGGGCTAAGAAGATAAGTTTTGAAATCTCACTTGATTTGATTCCTCCTCATTTTATTTCCTTGCTTTATTATTTGTGTTCCACTTAATCTCCATCTCTAAGATCTAATCCTCCCTCTTTATGCAAGACTACAAATTCTTTTATAATGGTCAAGGGAATAGGAAGATCAAACCAATCACTTCCAAGATGATTGGATGAAGCCTATTTTCATTTACAATCTAAACTTCAGAGATTGGATATGGATAGATTCATTTTCTGTTTTGAATGTTGGATATGCAAAGAGAATTCTGGAATGAGATTTGAAATTTGAAATTCTGGAATACTTGGGGAAGGCCAATCCAAATTTTGTCTACAGGTGATGGAAGAAATGAAAGGCATGCATAGAGGGGGAAAGGGCTCAGAAGATAAGTTTTGAAATCTCACTTGATTTGATTCCTCCTCATTTTATTTCCTTGCTTTATTATTCGTGTTCCACTTAATCTCCATCTCCCAAATCTAATCCTCTCTCTTTATGCAAAACTACAAATTCTTTTATAATGGTCAAGAGAATAGGAACATCAAACCAATCCCTTCTAAAATGATTGGACGAAGCCTATTTTCATTTAAAATCTAAACTTCGGAGATTGCATATGGATAGATTCATTTTCTATTTTGAATGTTGGATATGCAAAGAGAATTTTGGAATGAGATTTGAAATTTGAAATTCTGGAATACTTGGGGAAGGCCAATCCAAATTGTGTCTACAGGTGATGCAAGAAATGAAAGGCATGCATAGACGGGGAAAGGGCTAAGAAGATAAGTTTTGAAATCTCACTTGATTTGATTCCTCCTAATTTTATTTCCTTGCTTTATTATTCGTGTTCCACTTAATCTCCATCTCTAAGATCTAATCCTCCCTCTTTATGCAAGACTACAAATTCTTTTTTAATGGTCAAGAGAATAGGAAGATCAAACCAATCACTTCCAAGATGATTGGATGAAGCCTATTTTCATTTAAAATCTAAACTTCGGAGATTGGATATGGATAGAGTCATTTTCTATTTTGAATGTTGGATATGCAAAGAGAATTCTGGAATGAGATTTGAAATTTGAAATTCTGGAATACTTGGGGAAGGCCAGTCCAAATTGTGTCTACAGGTGACGGAAGAAATGAAAGGCATGAGCAGAAGGGGAAAGGGCTAAGAAGATAAGTTTTGAAATCTCACTTGATTTGATTCCTCCTCATTTTCTTTCCTTGCTTTTTTATTCGTGTTCCACTTAATCTCCATCTCTAAGATCTTGTCCTCTCTCTTTATGCAAAACTACCAATTCTTTTATAATGGTCAAGAGAATAGGAAGATCAAACCAATCTCTTCTAAGATGATTGGACGAAGCCAATTTCCATTTAAAATCTAAACTTCAGAGACTCGATATGGATAGATTCATTTTCTATTTTGAATGTTGGATATGCAAAGATAATTCTTGAATGCGATTTGAAATTTGAAATTATGGAATACTTGGGGTAGGCCAGTCCAAATTGTGTCTACAGGTGATGGAAGAAATGAAAGGCATGCACAGAGGGGGAAAGGGCTAAGAAGATAAGTTTTGAAATCACACTTGATTTGATTCCTCCTCATTTTCTTTCCTTGCTTTATTATTCGTGTTCCACTTAATCTCCATCTCTAAGATCTAATCATCCCTCTTTATGCAAGACTATAAATTCTTTTATAATCGTCAAGAGAATAGGAAGATCAAACCAATCTCTTCTAAGATGATTGGACGAAGCCTATTTTCATTTAAAATCTAAACTTCCAAGATTGGATATGGATAGATTCATTTTCTATTTTGAATGTTGGATATGCAAAGATAATTCCTGAATGCGATTTGAAATTTGAAATTATGGAATACTTGGGGTAGGCGAGTCCAAATTGTGTCTACAGGTGATGGAAGAAATGAAAGGCATGCACAGAGGGGAAAGGGCTAAGAAGATAAGTTTTGAAATCTCACTTGATTTGATTCCTCCTCATTTTATTTCCTTGCTTTATTAAATTTGTGTTCCACTTAATCACGCCATCTCTAAGATCTAATCCTCCCTACTTTATGAAAAGACTAGAACTACAAAGTCCTTTAAGAGGGTCCAGAGAATAGGGAAGATCAACCCATCACGTCCAAGATGCATTGGGATGGCCCCTATATTCATGTCAAAATCTAAACATCGAAGATATCGATATGGAGAGATTCCAGTTTTTCTAGTGTGAATGTTGGATATGCCAAAGAGAAGTCTGGATCGAGGATTTAGCAATTTTAAATTCTGGACTCCTTGGGCGCCCTTCCCTTGGGTGTCTCTCGTGCGGAAGAAATGAGGCATGCATAGAGGGGGAAGGGCTAAAAGATAAGTTTTGAAATCTCACTTCATTTGATTCCTCCTCATTTTATTTCCTTCCTTTATTATTCGTGTTCCACTTAATCTCCATCTCTAAGATCTAATCCTCCCTCTTTATGAACGACTACAAATTCTTTTCTAATGGTCAAGAGAATAGGAAGATCAAACCAATCACTTCCAAGATGATTGGATGAAGCCTATTTTCATTTAAAATCTAAACTTCCGAGATTGGATATGGATAGATTCATTTTCTATTTTGAATGTTGGATATGCAAAGAGAATTCTGGAATGAGATTTGAAATTTGAAATTCTGGAATACTTGGGGAAGGCCAGTCCAAATTGTGTCTACAGTTGATGGAAGAAATGAAAGGCATGCGCAGAAGGGGAAAGGGCTAAGAAGATAAGTTTTGAAGCCCGCACGTGAGTTGATTCCTCCTCCTCATTTCTTTCCTTCTTTATGATTCGTGTTCCACTTACTCGCCATCTCTTAAGATCTAATCCTCCTCTTTTAATAACAAGAACTCAAATTCTTTTTATAAAATGGGCAAGAGAATAGAAATCAAACCAATCACTTCCAAGATGATTGGATGAAGCCTATTTTCATTTAAAATCTAAACTTCGTAGATTGGATAGGGTTAGATTCATTTTTTATTTTGAATGTTGGATATGCAAATAGAATTCTGGAATGAGATGTGAAATTTGAAATTCTGGAATACTTGGGGTACGCCAGTCCAAATTGTGTCTACAGGTGATGGAAGAAATGAAAGGCATGCACAGAGGGGGAAAGGGCTAAGAAGATGAGTTTTGAAATCTCACTTGATTTGATTCCTCCTCATTTTATTTCCTTGCTTTATTATTCGTGTTCCACTTAATCTCCATCTCTAAGATCTAATCCTCTCTCTTGATGCAAAACTACAAATTCTTTTATAATGGTCAAGAGAATAGGAAGATCAAACCAATCTCTTCTAAGATGATTGGACGAAGCCTATTTTCATTTAAAATCTAAATTTCGGAGATTGCATATGGATAGATTCATTTTCTATTTTGAATGTTGGATATGCAAAGAGAATTCTGGAATGAGATTTGAAATTTGAAATTCTGGATTGCTTGGGGAAGGCCAATCCAAATTGTGTCTACAGGTGATGGAAGAAATGAAAGGCATGCATAGAGGGGGAAAGGGCTAAGAAGATAAGTTTTGAAATCTCACTTGATTTGATTCCTCCTCATTTTATTTCCTTGCTTTATTATTCGTGTTCCACTTAATCTCCATCTCTAAGATCTAATCGTCCCTCTTTATGCAAGACTACAAATTCTTTTATAATGGTCAAGAGAATAGGAAGATCAAACCCATCACTTCCAAGATGATTCGATGAAGCCTATTTTCATTTAAAATCTAAACTTCGGAGATTGGATACGGATAGATTCATTTTCTATTTTGAATGTTGGATATGCAAAAAGAATTCTGGAATGAGATCTGAAATTTGAAATTCTGGAATACTTGGGGAAGGCCTGTCCAAATTGTGTCAACAGGTGATGGAAGAAATGGAAGGCATGCGCAGAAGGGGAAAGGGCTAAGAAGATAAGTTTTGACATCTCACTTGATTTGATTCCTCCTCATTTTCTTTCCTTGCTTTATTATTCGTGTTCCACTTAATCTCCATCTGTAAGATCTAATCCTCTCTCTTTATGCAAAACTACAAATTCTTTTATAATGGTCAAGAGAATAGGAAGATCAAACCAATCTCTTCTAAGATGATTGGACGAAGCCTATTTTCATTTAAAATCTAAACTTCCGAGATTGGATATGGATAGATTCATTTTCTATTCTGAATGTTGGATATGCAAAGATAATTCGTGAATGTGATTTGAAATTTGAAATTATGGAATACTTGGGGTAGGCCAGTCCAAATTGTGTCAACAGGTGATGGAAGAAATGAAAGGCTTGCACAGAGGGGGAAAGGGCTAAGAAGATAAGTTTTGAAATCTCACTTGATTTGATTCCTCCTCATTTTATTTCCTTGCTTTATTATTTGTGTTCCACTTAATCTCCATCTCTAAGATCTAATCCTCCCTCTTTATGCAAGACTACAAATTCTTTTTTAATGGTCAAGAGAATAGGAAGATCAAACCAATCACTTCCAAGATGATTGGACGAAGCCTATTTTCATTTAAAATCTAAACTTCCGAGATTGGAAATGGATAGATTCATTTTCTATTTTGAATGTTGGATATGCAAAGAGAATTCTGGAATGAGATTTGAAATTTGAAATTCTGGAATACTTGGGGAAGGCCAGTCCAAATTGTGTCTACAGGTGATGGAAGAAATGAAAGGCATGCGTAGAGGGGGAAAGCGCTAAGAAGATAAGTTTTGAAATCTCACTTGATTTGATTCCTCCTCATTTTATTTCCTTGCTTTATTATTCGTGTTCCACTTAATCTCCATCTCTGAAATCTAATCCTCTCTCTTTATGGAAAACTACAAATTCTTTTATAATGGTCAAGAGAATAGGAACATCAAACCAATCTCTTCTAAGATGATTGGACGAAGCCTATTTTCATTTAAAATCTAAACTTCGGAGATTGCATATGGAAAGATTTATTTTCTATTTTGAATGTTGGATATGCAAAGAGAATTCTGGAATGAGATTTGAAATTTGAAATTCTGGAATACTTGGGGAAGGCCAGTCCAAATTGTGTCTACAGGTGATGGAAGAAATGAAAGGCATGCGTAGAGGGGGAAAGGGCTAAGAAGATAAGTTTTGAAATCTCACTTGATTTGATTCCTCCTCATTTTATTTCCTTGCTTTATTATTCTTGTTCCACTTAATCGCCATCTCTAAGATCTAATCCTCCCTCTTTATGCAAGACTACAAATTCTTTTATAATGGTCAAGAGAATAGGAAGATCAAACCAATCACTTCCAAGATGATTGGATGAAGCCTATTTTCATTTAAAATCTAAACTTCGGAGATTGGATAGGGATAGATTCATTTTCTATTTTGAATGTTGGATATGCAAAGATAATTCTGGAATGAGATCTGAAATTCGAAATTCTGGAATACTTGGGGAAGGCCAGTCCAAATTGTGTCTACAGGTGATGGAAGAAATGAAAGGCATGCGCAGAAGGGGAAAGGCCTAAGAAGATAATTTTTGAAATCTCACTTGATTTGATTCCTCCTCATTTTCTTTCCTTTCTTTATTATTCGTGTTCCACTTAATCTCCATCTCTAAGATCTAATCCTCTCTCTTTATGCAAAACTACAAATTCTTTTATAATGGTCAAGAGAATAGGAAGATCAAACCAATCTCTTCTAAGATGATTGGACGAAGCCTATTTTCATTTAAAATCTAGACTTCGGAGATTGGATATGGATAGATTCATTTTCTATTTTGAATGTGGGATATGAAAGATAATTCTTGAATGCGATTTGAAATTTGAAATTAAGGAATACTTGGGGTAGGCCAGTCCAAATTGTGTCTACACGTGATGGAAGAAATGAAAGTCATGCACAGAGGGGGAAAGGGCTAAGAAGATAAGTTTTGAAATCTCACTTGATTTGATTCCTCCTCATTTTATTTCCTTGCTTTATTATTTGTGTTCCACATAATCTCCATCTCTAAGATCTAATCCTCCCTCTTTATGCAAGACTACAAATTTTTTTATAATGGTCAAGAGAATAGGAAGATCAAACCAATCACTTCCAAGATGATTGGGTGAAGCCTATTTTCATTTAAAATCTAAACTTTCGAGATTGGATATGGATAGATTCATTTTCTATTTTGAATGTTGGATATGCGAAGAGAATTCTTGAATGAGATTTGAAATTTGAAATTCTGGAATTCTTGGGGATGGCCAATCCAAATTGTGTCTACAGGTGATGGAAGAAATGAAAGGCATGCATAGAGGGGGAAAGGGCTAAGAAGATAAGATTTGAAATCTCACTTGATTTGATTCCTCCACATTTTATTTCCATGCTTTATTACTCGTGTTCAACTTAATCTCCATCTGTAAGATATAATCCTCCCTCTTTATGCAAGACAACAAATTGTTTTATAATGGTCAAGAGAATATGAAGATCAAAGCAATCACTTCCAAGATGATTGGACGAAGCCTATTTTTATTTAAAATCTAAACTTCGGATATTGGATATGGATAGATTCATTTTCTATTTTGAATGTTGGATATGCAAAGAGAATTCAGGAATGAGATTTGAAATTTGAAATTCTGGAATACTTGGGGAAGGCCAGTCCAAATTGTGTCTACAGGTGATGGAAGAAATGAAAGGCATGCACAGAAGGGGAAAGGGCTAAGAAGATAAGTTTTGAAATCTCACTTGATTTGATTCCTCCTCATTATCTTTCCTTGCTTTATTATTCGTGTTCCACTTAATCTCCATCTCTAACATCTAGTCCTCTCTCTTTATGCAAAACTACAAATTCTTTTATGATGGTCAAGAGAATAGGAAGTTCAAACCAACCTCTTCTAAGATGATTGGACGAAGCCAATTTCCATTTAAAATCTAAATTCAGAGATTGGATATGGATAGATTCATTTTCTATTTTGAATGTTGGATATGCAAAGATAATTCTTGAATGCGATTTGAAATTAGAAATTATGGAATACTTGGGGTAGGCCAGTCCAAATTGTGTCTACAGGTGATGGAAGAAATGAAAGGCATGCACAGAGGGGGAAAGGGCTAAGAAGATAAGTTTTGAAATCACACTTGATTTGATTCCTCCTCAATTTATTTCCTTGCTTTATTATTCGTGTTCCACTTAATCTCCATCTCTAAGATCTAATCCTCTCTCTTTATGCAAAACTACAAATTCTTTTATAATGGTCAAGAGAATAGGATGATCAAACCAATCTCTTCCAAGATAATTGGACGAAGCCTATTTTCATTTAAAATCTAAACTTCGGAGATTGGATATGGATAGATTCATTTTCTATTTTGAATGTTGGATATGGAAAGATAATTCTTGAATGCGATTTGAAATTTGAAATTATGGAATACTTGGGGTACGCCAGTCCAAATTGTGTCTACAGGTGATGGAAGAAATGAAAGGCATGCACAGAGGGGGAAAGGGCTAAGATGAGAAGTTTTGAAATCTCACTTGATTTGGTTCCTCCTCATTTTATTTCCTTGCTTTATTATTTGTATTCCACTTAATCTCCATCTGTAAGATATAATCCTCCCTCTTTATGCAAGACTACAAATTGTTTTATAATGGTCAAGAGAATATGAAGATCAAAGCAATCACTTCCAAGATGATTGGACGAAGCCAATTTTCATTTAAAATCTAAACTTCGGATATTGGATATGGATAGATTCATTTTCTATTTTGAATGTTGGATATGCAAAGAGAATTCAGGAATGAGATTTGAAATTCGAAATTCTGGAATACTTGGGGAAGGCCAGTCCAAATTGTGTCTACAGGTGATGGAAGAAATGAAAGGCATGCATAGACGGGGAAAGGGCTAAGAAGATAAGTTTTGAAATCTCACTTGATTTGATTCCTCCTCATTTTATTTCCTTGCTTTATTATTCTTGTTCCACTTAATCTCCATCTCTAAAATCTAATCCTCTCTCTTTATGCAAAACTACAAATTCTTTTATAATGGTCAAGAGAATAGGAACATCAAACCAATCTCTTCTAAAATGATTGGACGAAGCCTATTTTCATTTAAAATCTAAACTTCTGAGATTGCATATGGATAGATTCATTTTCTATTTTGAATGTTGGATATGCGAAGAGAATTCTGGAACGAGATTTGAAATTTGAAATTCTGGAATACTTGGGGAAGGCCAATCCAAATTGTGTCTACAGGTGATAGAAGAAATGAAAGGCATGCAAAGAGGGGGAAAGGGCTAAGAAGATAAGTTTTGAAATCTCACTTGATTTGATTCCTCCTCATTTTATTTCCTTGCTTTATTATTCGTGTTCCACTTAATCTCCATCTCTGAAATCTAATCCTCTCTCTTTATGCAAAACTACAAATTCTTTTATAATGGTCAAGAGAATAGGAACATCAAACCAATCTCTTCTAAGATGATTGGACGAAGCCTATTTTCATTTAAAATCTAAACTTCGGAGATTGGATATGGATAGATTCATTTTCTATTTTGAATGTTGGATATGCAAAGATAATTCTTGAATGCGATTTGAAATTTGAAATTATGGAATACTTGGGGTAGGCTAGTCCAAATTGTGTCTACAGGTGATGGAAGAAATGAAAGGCATGCACAGAGGGGGAACGGGCTAAGAAGATAAGTTTTGAAATCTCACTTGATTTGATTCCTCCTCATTTTCTTTCCGTGCTTTATTATTCGTGTTCCACTTAATCTCCATCTCTAAGATCTAATCATCCCTCTTTATGCAAGACTACAAATTCTTTTATAATGGTCAAGAGAATAGGAAGATCAAACCAATCACTTCCAAGATGATTGGAGGAGACCCATTTTCATTTAAAATCTAAACTTCCGAGATTGGATATGGATAGATTCATTTTCTATTTTGAATGTTGGATATGCAAAGATAATTCCTGAATGCGATTTGAAATTTGAAATTATGGAATATTTGGGGTAGGCTAGTCCAAATTGTGTCTACAGGTGATGGAAGAAATGAAAGGCATGCACAGAGGGGAAAGGGCTAAGAAGATAAGTTTTGAAATCTCACTTGATTTGATTCCTCCTCATTTTGTTTCCTTGCTTTATTATTTGTGTTCCACTTAATCTCCATCTCTAAGATCTAATCCTCCCTCTTTATGCAAGACTACAAATTTTTTTATAATGGTCAAGAGAATAGGAAGATCAAACCAATCACTTCTAAGATGATTGGGTGAAGCCTATTTTCATTTAAAATCTAAACTTTCGAGATTGGATATGGATAGATTCATTTTCTATTTTGAATGTTGGATATGCGAAGAGAATTCTGGAATGAGATTTGAAATTTGAAATTTTGGAATTCTTGGGGAAGGCCAATCCAAATTGTGTCTACAGGTGATGGAAGAAATGAAAGGCACGCATAGAGGGGGAAAGGGCTAAGAAGATAAGATTTGAAATCTCACTTGATTTGATTCCTCCACATTTTATTTCCTTGCTTTATTATTCGTGTTCAACTTAATCTCCATCTGTAAGATATAATCCTCCCTCTTTATGCAAGACTACAAATTGTTTTATAATGGTCAAGAGAATATGAAGATCAAAGCAATCACTTCCAAGATGATTGGACGAAGCCTATTTTCATTTAAAATCTAAACTTCGGATATTGGATATGGATAGATTCATTTTCTATTTTGAATGTTGGATATGCAAAGAGAATTCAGGAATGAGATTTGAAATTTGAAATTCTGGAATACTTGGGGAAGGCCAGTCCAAATTGTGTCTACAGGTGATGGAAGAAATGAAAGGCATGCATAGACGGGGAAAAGGCTAAGAAGATAAGTTTTGAAATCTCACTTGATTTGATTCCTCCTCATTTTATTTCCTTGCTTTATTATTCTTGTTCCACTTAATCTCCATCTCTAAAATCTAATCCTCTCCCTTTATGCAAAACTACAAATTCTTTTATAATGGTCAAGAGAATAGGAACATCAAACCAATCTCTTCTAAAATGATTGGACGAAGCCTATTTTCATTTAAAATCTAAACTTCTGAGATTGCATATGGATAGATTCATTTTCTATTTTGAATGTTGGATATGCGAAGAGAATTCTGGAACGAGATTTGAAATTTGAAATTCTGGAATACTTGGGGAAGGCCAATCCAAATTGTGTCTACAGGTGATAGAAGAAATGAAAGGCATGCAAAGAGGGGGAAAGGGCTAAGAAGATAAGTTTTGAAATCTCACTTGATTTGATTCCTCCTCATTTTATTTCCTTGCTTTATTATTCGTGTTCCACTTAATCTCCATCTCTAAAATCTAATCCTCTCTCTTTATGCAAAACTACAAATTCTTTTATAATGGTCAAGAGAATAGGAACATCAAACCAATCTCTTCTAAGATGATTGGACGAAGCCTATTTTCATTTAAAATCTAAACTTCGGAGATTGCATATGGATAGATTCATTTTCTATTTTGAATGTTGGATATGCAAAGAGAATTCTGGAATGAGATTTGAAATTTGAAATTCTGGAATACTTGGGGAAGGCCAATCCAAATTGTGTCTACAGGTGATGGAAGAAATGAAAGGCATGCATAGAGGGGAAAGGGCTAAGAAGATAAGTTTTGAAATCTCACTTGATTTGATTCCTCCTCATTTTATTTCCTTGCTTTATTATTCGTGTTCCACTTAATCTCCATCTCTAAGATCAAATCCTCCCTCTTTATGCAAGACTACAAATTCTTTTTTAATGGTCAAGAGAATAGGAAGATCAAACCAATCACTTCCAAGATGATTGGATGAAGCCTATTTTCATTTAAAATCTAAACTTCGGATATTGGATATGGATAGATTCATTTTCTATTTTGAATGTTGGATATGCAAAGAGAATTCTGGAATGAGATTTGAAATTTGAAATTCTGGAATACTTGGGGAAGGCCAGTCCAAATTGTGTCTACAGGTGACGGAAGAAATGAAAGGCATGAGCAGAAGGGGAAAGGGCTAAGAAGATAAGTTTTGAAATCTCACTTGATTTGATTCCTCCTCATTTTCTTTCCTTGCTTTTTTATTCGTGTTCCACTTAATCTCCATCTCTAAGATCTTGTCCTCTCTCTTTATGCAAAACTACCAATTCTTTTATAATGGTCAAGAGAATAGGAAGATCAAACCAATCTCTTCTAAGATGATTGGACGAAGCCAATTTCCATTTAAAATCTAAACTTCAGAGACTGGATATGGATAGATTCATTTTCTATTTTGAATGTTGGATATGCAAAGATAATTCTTGAATGCGATTTGAAATTTGAAATTATGGAATACTTGGGGTAGGCCAGTCCAAATTGTGTCTACAGGTGATGGAAGAAATGAAAGGCATGCACAGAGGGGGAAAGGGCTAAGAAGATAAGTTTTGAAATCTCACTTGATTTGATTCCTCCTCAATTTATTTCCTTGCGTTATTATTCGTGTTCCACTTAATCTCCATCTCTAAGATCTAATCGTCCCTCTTTATGCAAGACTACAAATTCTTTTATAATGGTCAAGAGAATAGGAAGATCAAACCAATCTCTTCTAAGATGATTGGACGAAGCCTATTTTCATTTCAAATCTAAACTTGCGAGATTGGATATGGATAGATTCATTTTCTATTTTGAATGTTGGATATGCAAAGATAATTCCTGAATGCGATTTGAAATTTGAAATTATGGAATACTTTGGGTAGGCTTGTCCAAATTGTGTCTACAGGTGATGGAACAAATGAAAGGCATGCACAGAGGGGAAAGGGCTAAGAAGGTAAGTTTTGAAATCTCACTTGATTTGATTCCACCTCATTTTCTTTCCTTGCTTTGTTATTCGTGTTCCACTTAATCTCCATCTCTAAGATCTAATCCTCCCTCTTTATGCAAAACTAAAAATTCTTTTATAATGGTCAAGAGAATAGGAAGATCAAACCAATATCTTCTAAGATGATTGGACGAAGCCTATTTTCATTTAAAATCTAAACTTCGGAGACTGGATATGGATAGATTCATTTTCTATTTTGAATGTTGGATATGGAAAGATAATTCTTGAATGCGATTTGAAATTTGAAATTATGGAATACTTGGGGTAGGCCAGTCCAAATTGTGTCTACAAGGGATGGAAGAATTGATAGGCATGCACAGAGGGGGAAAGGGCTCAGAAGATGAGTTTTGAAATCTCACTTGATTTGATTCCTCCTCATTTTTTTCCTTGCTTTATTATTCTTGTACCACTTAATCTCCATCTCTAAGATCTAATCCTCTCTCTTTATGCAAAAATACAAAATCTTTTATATTGGTCAAGAGAATAGCAAGATCAAACCAATCTCTTCTAAGATGATTGGACGAAGCCTATTTTCATTTAAAATCTAAACTTCCGAGATTGGATATGGATAGATTCATTTTCTATTTTGAATGTTGGATATGCAAAGATAATTCTTGAATGCGATTTGAAATTTGAAATTATGGAATACTTGGGGTAGGCCAGTCCAAATTGTGTTAACAGGTGATGAAAGAAATGACAGGCATGCACAGAGGGGAAAAGGGCTAAGGAGATAAGTTTTGAAATCTCACTTGATTTGATTCCTCCTCATTTTATTTCCTTGCTTTATTATTTGTGCTCCACTTAATCTCCATCTCTAAGATCTAATCCTCCCTCTTTATGCAAGACTACAAATTCTTTTATAATGGTCAAGAGAATAGGAAGTTCAAACCAATCACTTCCAAGATGATTGGATGAAGCCTTATTTCATTTAAAATATAAACTTCGGAGATTGGATATGGATAGATTCATTGTCTATTTTGAATGTTGGATATGCAAAGAGAATTCTGGAATGAGATTTGAAATTTTAAATTCTGGAATACTTGGGGAAGGCCAGTCCAAATTGTGTATATAGGTGATGGAAGAAATGAAAGGCATGCATAGAGGGGGAAAGGGCTAAGAAGATAAGTTTTGAAATCTCACTTGATTTGATTCCTCCTCATTTTATTTCCTTGCTTTATTATTCGTGTTCCAATTAATCTCCATCTGTAAGATCTAATCCTCCCTCTTTATGCAAGACTACAAATTCTTTTATAATGGTCAAGAGATTAGGAAGATCAAACCAATCTCTTCTAGGATGATTGGCCAAAGCCTATTTTCATTTAAAATCTAAACATCCGAGATTGGATATGGATAGATTCATTTTCTATTTTGAATGTTGGATATGCAAAGATAATTCCTGAATGCGATTTGAAATTTGAAATTATGGAATACTTGGTGTAGGCTAGTCCAAATTGTGTCTACAGGTGATGGAAGAAATGAAAGGCATGCACAGAGGGGAAAGGGCTAAGAAGATAAGTTTTGAAATCTCACTTTATTTGATTCCTCCTCATTTTCTTTCCTTGCTTTATTATTCGTGTTCCACTTAATCTCCATCTCTAAAATCTAATCCTCTCTTTTTATGCAAAACTACAAATTCTTTTATAATGGTCAAGAGAATAGGAAGATCAAACCACTCTCTTCTAAGATGATTGGACGAAGCCAATTTCCATTTAAAATCTAAACTTCAGAGACTGGATATGGATAGATTCATTTTCTATTTTGAAAGTTGGATATGCAAAGATAATTCTTGAATGCGATTTGAAATTTGAAATTATGGAATACTTGGGGTAGGACAGTCCAAATTGTGTCAACAGGTGATGGAAGAAATGAAAGGCATGCACAGAGGGGGAAAGGGCTAAGAAGATAAGTTTTGAAATCTCACTTGATTTGATTCCTCCTCAATTTATTTCCTTGCTTTATTATTCGTGTTCCACTTAATCTCCATCTCTAAGATCTAATCATCCCTGTTTATGCAAGACTAAAAATTCTTTTATAATGGTCAAGAGAATAGGAAGATCAAACCAATCTCTTCTAAGATGATTGGACGAAGCCTATTTTCATTTAAAATCTAAACTTCCGAGATTGAATATGGATAGATTCATTTTCTATTTTGAATGTTGGATATGCAAAGATAATTCCTGAATGCGATTTGAAATTTGAAATTATGGAATATTTGGGGTAGGCTAGTCCAAATTGTGTCTACAGGTGATGGAAGAAATGAAAGGCATGCACAGAGGGGAAAGGGCTAAGAAGATAAGTTTTGAAATCTCACTTGATTTGATTCCTCCTCATTTTATTTCCTTGCTTTATTATTTGTGCTCCACTTAATCTCCATCTCTAAGATCTAATCCTCCCTCTTTATGCAAGA
>RXID01020800.1:0-58488 GCA_005019695.1 Trichopus zeylanicus subsp. travancoricus
ATAGCTATTACTACTACTACATCTACTATTGCCACTACTGCTACTACCTCTACTATAATTACTACATCTACTATTATTACAACTCCAGCTATTGGCACTACTTTGACTACTACGACTACTACTACTAATCCTACTACTACTAGATCAACTAGTACTCCTACTATTACTATTACTACCACCACTACTACTACTACTGTTGCTGCTATTACTACTGCTGCTGCTACTACTGCTACAGCTACAACAACAACTACTACTCCTACTATTACTACATCAATTATTACTGGCATTACTACCACTACATCGATTGCTACTCATACTACTGCTCCTCCTCCTCCTCCTCCTACTACTACTACTACTTGTACCACTATTACTACTACTACTCCGACTACTAAGGCTACTACTACTTCTACCACTCTTACTTCTACTACTACTACTACTACTAGTACTACTACTACTACTAGTACTAGTACTACTACTACTTCTAATATAACTACTGCTACTACTAGTACTACTTCTTCCACTACTACTACTACTACGGTGACTGATTCTACTACTTGTACTACTACTACTACTACTACTACGGCTACAACTTTGACTACTACTACCACTACTACTGCAACTGCGGCTATAACAACAATAACTACTACTACTGTTGCTGCAGCTACTACAACTACTGCTACTACTACTACAAATACTACTCCTATTACTACTCCTACTACTATAACAACTACTATTACTAGTACTACTGCTGCAATAACTACCATTACTGCTACAACTTCTAATAGTACTGTTGCTCCTACTACTACTGCTACAATTACTACTACTATTATTATTGATGCTACTACAGTTGCTATTACTACTACTACGACACCAAATAAAATAATTAGCACACCTACTACTACTAATACTACTTCTATTACTATTACGGCTAATATTACTGCGATTACAACTACTACTACTTATCCTACTAAGACTACTACTTTTATGCCTGCTACTGCTACTGCTTCTTCTGCTACTTCTCCTACTACTCCGACTACTACTACTACTCCTCCTACAACTACTACCACTACTACTCCTCCTCCTCCTCCTCCTACTACTACTACTATTATGACTACTGCTACTACTGCTTCCACTATATCAACAACAACAACTACTACTACCACCACAATTACTACTACTATTACTGCTACTACTACTACCACTGTGGCTATTACTGCTGCTGCTGCTACTCCTACTACTACTACTGTTACTACTACTATAATAACTACCACTACAACTAATACTACTATTACTACTTCTACAACCACTACTACGACTACTACTAACACTACTACTACTACAACTACTACTACCACTACTACTAGTACAACTACTACTGCTACTACTACTAGTACTACCACTACTACAACACTACTACTACTACAGCTACTACTGCTACTACTATAGCTACAACTACTGCTATTAGTACTACCACTACTACAATACTACTACTACAACTACTATTTTTGCTACCACAACTACTCCTACAAGTACTTCTACTATGACTAATAATACTACTGCTAATACTACAACAACTACTATTACTACTACCATTACTAATCCTACAGCTACAACTATTACTTCGACTATTATTACCCCAACTCCTACTCCTACGACTACTCCTACTCCTATTCCTACTACTACTACTACTATGACTACAACTATTGCTACAACTATGGCTACCACTACTAATACCGCTGTTGCTACTACTACTACTACTACTTCGACTACTACTACTACTGCTGCTGCTACTACTGCAACTACTACTACTACTGCTGCTGCTGGTGCTACTACTGCTAGTCATACCGCTACTGCAGCTACAACTAACACTACTACCACTACTACCTCTATTACTACTACTACTGCTATTCCTACTACTACTACTATTACAACTACCACTTCTACTTCTAGTACAACAACGACTACTGGTTTTGCTACTACTACAACTAATACTTTGACTGCTACTACGACTACTACTACTACTGCCACCAAACAACAACAACTACTATGCCTACTACCACTACTACTACTACATGTTAGGCTACTACAACATCAGCTATTACAATTACTGCTACAGCTACTGCTTCTACGCTACTACTACTCCTCCTCCTACTACTACCACTACTACTCCGACCACTACCGCTACTACTACAACAATTGTGACTTCTACTACTACGACCACTTCTACTATAATTACTATCACTATAGCTACTACTACTACTGCCAATGGTACTATTACCACTTCTCCTACTACTACAACTTTTGCTACTACAACTGTTACTCCTACTTTTGCTACTATTACTACTTTTGCGACTACTGCTACTACTACTGCTACTACTATTTTACTACTATTGCTGCTACTACTACTACTGCAACTAATGCCACTAGTGCTACGACTACTGCTGTTGCTGCTACTACTACTAGTACTATTGCTACACTACTATTATCGCTACTACCACTACTATTCTTACTACCACTATCACAACTACCACTACTGCTACTACTACTATTACTATCACCACAACTACTACTATTACTACCACCACTACTACTACCATTATTACTACCATTGCTACTACTGCGTCTATCACTACTACTACTTCAACTCCTACTAATAATATCTCTCCTACTGCTACTACTACAACTGCTGCTACTAGTACTATTACAACTAACGCTACTATTACTACTCCTACTACTACTAATTTTACTACTCCTACTACTACAACTTTTGATACTACTTTCACTATTACTAATGCTGCTACTACCACTGCTACTACTACTAGCACTAATACCACCGCTCTACTGCTACTTGCACAACTTTCGCTACTACTACTACTTTTATTACTACTACGACTTGTACTGCTATTGATATTACATCTTCAACTACTACTACTCCTGCTACTTCTACTGCTACTACTACTACTGCAATTATACTATCACTAATACTTCTACTACTACTACTACTGCCACTAATTTCACCACTATCGCTACTACTACTACTACCGCTACTCATTTTGCAACTACTACTGCTACTGCCGCTACTACTACAACTACTACTACCACTTCTACTGCTGCTGCTACTACTACTCCAACTGATACTACTATTACTACTCCTATTGCTACTACTACGACTACAACAAGTTCTCCTGCTACTACTACTAGTGCTACCACTTATACTAATCTGCCTACAATACAACTCATGCTACTACTGTTGCTAGTGCTACTGCTACTACAACAGCAACAACTACCATAGTTACTGCGACTTCTACAACTACTGCCACTACAACAACTACTACTACTATTATTGTCGCTACTGCTACTACTACTACTACTTTTCTTCTTACTACTACTATTGGTACTACGACTACTATTGTTACTACTAATTCTTCTTCTTCTTCTACTACTACTACTACTACTGCTGCTACTACTACTACTACTACTACTACTACTATTGCTACTACTATTACTTATACCACTGCTTCTACTACTATTTCTAAGAATACTGCTATGGCTACAACTACAACTTCTACTCTTGCTGCTCTTACTACTACTACGACGACTACTACTACTTCTACTTCAGCTACTACCTTTACTACTACTACTAGGACAATTACTTCTACTGCTGCTGCAACAACTGCTACTATTATTGTTGCTACTACTGCTACTACTACTACTACTACTACTTGTACTACATCAACTACTATTATTACTACTACTATTATGCCAACTCCCGCAACTACTAGTACTAGTATTAGTACTACTACTACTTTTGCTGCTGCTACTACTGGTACTACTAGTATTACTACTACTGCAACAACTGCTACTACTACAAATACTACTGTAGCCGCAACTACTACAGCTACCACTACTGCTACTACTATTACTGCTACCTCTGCTACTACTACTATTACTGCGACAACTGCTACAACTACAACAACTACTACTACTTCGTTGCTGCTTCTACTATTGCTACTACGAAAACTACTAGTACTGCAACAACTACTACTACTAATACTATTGCTATTGCTAATCCTACTACTACTCTACCCATCCAACTCCTACTCTACTACTATGCCTACTCTACTACTACTACTACTATTACTACTATTACTACTGCTACTACTATTAACACTATTACTCCTATTACTACAATAACAACAACAACTACTATTATTAGAACAACTACTACTACTTCGCTCCTGCTTCTACTATTGCTACTACGAAAACTACTAGTACTGCAACAACTACTATTACTAATACTATTGCTATTGCTAATCCTACTACTACTCTACCCATCCTACTCCTACTCTACTACTACTACTACTATTACTACTTTTACTACTGCTACTACTATTAAGACAATTACTCCTATTACTACAATAACAACAACTACTACTACTATTACTACTACTACTACTACTCTACTACTCCTGCTCCTACTCATACTTATACTACTACTACTACCACAACTCTTACTATTCGTACTCTTGCTACTACTACTACTACTCCAACTCTTGCTACTGCTACTACTACTCCTAATGCTACTTCTATTTCTATCACTACAACACCAACAACCACAATAACTACTACTACTACTACTACTACTACTACTACTACTACTACTACTACCACTACTACTACTACTACGACTACTATTACAACAACTACTACTACTCCTCCTATTATTACTATTAATGCTACTACCATTGTTAGAACTACTGCTACTATTATTAATACTATTACTACAATACCAACTACTACTACTACTCGTAATACTTCTAACACAGACGCTCCTAACACCCCTACTTCTGCTAATACTCCAACCACTACTGCTATTACTTCTTCTACTTCTATTTCTACTACTAAAATAATAGGTACTACTACTAGTACTCCTACTACTACTACCAATATTACTACTACTACTATTAATACTTCAACTACTCCTCTGAGTACACCTACTGCTACTCCAACTTCAACTCCTACTACTGTTACCACTACTGCTACTACTACTACAACTATTATTGCGACTACTGCTACTACTACTACTACTACAACTACTACTACTACTATTGCTACAGCTACAACTACTACTAATACTACTGCTAATACTACTAATGCTACTAATACAACTACTGCTGCTCCGACTATTACTACAACTAGCACTCCTATAATTACTATTACTACTAGTACTTCTGCTACCAATGCTCCTATTTCTACTACTGCTACTACAATGACTATTGCAACTACTATTACAAATCCTCCTACTCCTACTACTTCTATTATTACTGCTACTACTTCGATTGCTACCACTACAACATCTGCTACTCCTGCTGCTTCTACCACTATGATTACTACTGCCAATACTACTGCTACTGCTACTACTACTACTACTACTACTACTGCTACCACTACTACTACTGCTGCTACTACTACTACTGCTACTTCTACTACTACTACAACAACAACTACTACTACAGCAACAATAATAACCACAACCATAACAACAACAACTACTACTACCACTACTGCTGCTACGACAACAACAACAATGACTACTACTACTACTACTACTACGGCTACTACTACAACTACTACTCCTATAACTACTACTGTTCAACATACTAGTACTACTACTCCTACTATTGCTACTTCTACTATTTCTACTACTACTACTACTACTACTACTACTACTACTACTACTACTACTACTACTATTATTACAACTATTACTCCTATTGCTACTGATATTACTTAAACTACTACTACCACTACTTTTACTGCTACTTCAAATACTACTCCTACAACTCTTACTACTACTACTACCACTACTACTACTACTACTATTACTAACGCTACTATTACTACTAATACTACGAATACTACAATAAGTACTCCCATAACTACTATTACTACTACTACTACTCCTACTACTATTACTATTACCACTACTGCTACTGCTGCTACAACTGCCACTACTGCTACAGCTCCTACTCCTACTCCTACTATTATTACTACTACTACTGCTGCTGCTGCTGTTACACCGACTACTCCCACTTCTACACCTATTCCTACTACTACTACTACTACTACTACTACAACTACTACTGCTACCGCTGCTGCTACTACTACTACCACTTATATTACTACTTCTACTATTACTACTGCTACTACTACTGCGATAACTACTTCTACTGCTACAGCTTCTGATGCCGCTTCTACTGCTACTACTACAACTATTATTGCAACTACTGCTGATATTGCTGCTACTCCAACTACTATTACTACAGCTACTACTACTACTTCCACTACTACTACTACTGTTGATGCTACAACAACAACAACAACAACTACTACTACTACTAGTGCTACTTCTACAACTACTCTTACTGCTATTATTACTCGTACTACTACTACTATTACAAGTACTACTGCTGCTTCTTCTAGCACAACAACAACTACTACTAGTAGTACTACAACTATTACTACTACTACTACTGTTACTATTACTTCTGCTACTGCTACACCACTACTCCTACTTCTACTATTACTACTACTACCACTATTACCAGAATTACCCCTATTACTACCGCCACTACTACTACTACTACTACTACTACTTCTACTACTACTACTCCAAATACTCCAACTATTACGACTACTACTACCACAACAACAACTACTACAGTTGCTACCACCACTACTACTACTACTCGAACTATTACTGCTATTACTACTTCGACTAGTGCTACAATAACTACTACTATTACAACAACAACAACAACAACTACTACTACTACTATAGCCACTACTGCCATTATTACTATTGCTGCTACTGCAATTGCTGCTACTCCAATTACTATTACTACTATAACTACTACTATTGCTACTACTACTACTACTATACCGACTACTACTACTTCTACTGCTACGACTACTACTACCAATAGTACTGCTACTTCTCCCACTTCTTCTACTTCACTACAACTACTAGTACTACTACTACAACTTCAACTACTACTACTAGTGCTACTACTAATACTACTCCCACAACAACCCTCACTAATACAACAACAACAACAACTACTAATACTACTACTGCTGCTAACACTACTACTATAACTAGTACTTCCGCTTCTACTCGTACTACTATGACAACTACTACTCCTGCTACTACTACTAATGACACTACTACTATTACTTTTACTATTACTAGTACTACAAGTACTTCTTTTTCTGCTAGTACTAGTGCAATGACTACTACTACTAATACTACTACTACTATTGCAACAACTACTACTACTACTTCCACAACTACTACTATTGCAACAACTACTACTACTACTTCCACTACTACTACTACTACTACCACTACTACAAATACTACTACTAGTACTACTACTACACAACTACTACAACAACGACTACTACAAGTATTACTCTGATTGGCGCTAATGCCTCTACAACTGCTATTACTACTACTACGGCTACGAATACTACTCTCGCTACTACTATTATTGCTGCTGTTGTTGCTACTGCTGCTTCAACCACAAGTTGTCCCACTTCTACTACTACTACGACTACTACTACTACTACTACAACAAGTACTACGTCTTTTACTACTACTTCTACAACTACTACTACTAGTACTATTACGGCTACTCGTACTATAACTACTACAACTCCAACTTCCACTATTACTACTATTACTACTACTACAACTACTACAACTCCTACTTCCACTATTACTAGAAATACCCCAGTTACGACCACAACTACTACTACTCCTACTACTACTACAAATATCCCAACTATTACTACTGGTACTAGTACTACTATTTCTACTGCTGCTGCTACTTCTACTACTACTTCCACTCCAACTACTACTGCTACTATTACTTCGACTCGTGCTATAACAACTACTACAATTACTACTACTACTACTACTACTACTACTACTACTACTACTACTACTACTACTACTACTACTACTACTACTACTACTACTACTCCTCCTACTGCTACTATTACTACTACTACTACCATAGTACTACTATTACTGGTACTGCTACTATTAATACTACGTCTACTATTGCTACAACAACTACTACTACCACCGCAACTACTATTACTTCTACTATGGCTACTGCTACTCCTACTACTACTCCTACTACTACTACTCTAGCTAATACTACTACTACTATTGCTGCTAACCCTTCTGCTACTACTCGTACTCCTACACTGATCCCTCCTACTACTCCCACTGCTGCTACTACTACAATAACAACTAATGTTGTTGCTACTACTATTACTACTACTAATACAACTACAACCTCTACTACGGCTTCTACAACTACTTCTATGGCTACTAGTACAAAAACTACTACTTTTGCCACTACTACTATTAATATCGCTATCGCTACTACAACTACTACCACCACTACTGCTATTGCTACTGCTCCTGCAGTTTCTGCTACTCCTACAACTATAACTATTACTATTGCTACTTCTACAACTACGACTGCTCCTACTACTTTTACAACAACTACTACTGCTGCTACTCTTCAACTACCAGTACCTCTACTACTACTACTACTACTACTACTACTACTACTACTACTACTACTACTACTACTACTACTACTACTACTACTACTACTACTACTACTACTACAATTACTCCTTCTACTACTCCAACTACTATTACTACTATTATGACTACTACTACTACTCCTACTCCTACTACTACAACAATAACAACAACTACTACTACAACTACTACTGCTACTCCTACAACTACTTCTGCTACTACTACTCCTTCTACTAATCCTTCTACTTCTGTTACTTCTACATTTGCTGCTATTACTGCTACTTCTACTACTACTGCTGCTACTACCCCTACTACTACTGCTTCTTCGATTTCAACTGCTACTACTACTACTACTACTACAAATGCAACTACCACTTGTACTATTGCTACAAGTACTACTATTAATACTACTACTACGACTGCTATTGCTACTACTATTACTCCAACGGCTACTACTTCTACTGCTACAACTACTATTAGTAATACTACTATTACTACCACTACTAATACTACTGCCACTACTACAACTACGACAACTATGACTACAACTACAGCTTCTACTATTACTACTGCACCTACTACTGCTGTTGTACTACTATGACTGCTACTGCTATTATTACTACTATTGCAATTACTATTACAACTACTCCTACTACTACCTCTACAACTACCACAACTACGACTGCTTCTACTACTGCTACTACTAGTACTATAGCCACTACTACTACTACCACTACTACTACTGCTACAGCTATTTCTTCTACTCCACTAGTATTACTACTATTACTGCTACTAGTGCACCTACTACTTCTACTACTAACACTATTACTTTTGCTTCTTCTACTTCTACTGCAACTACTACTACTACTACCACCACCACCACCATTACTACTACTGCAACTACCGCTACTACTGCTACTACTGCTACTGCTAGTACTTCTACTATTAGTACTGCTACTACTGCTATTACTGCTACTGCTACTATTACAACTATTACTCCTTCTTCTACTAACACTACTTCAACTACTACTCCCATTACTTCTACTGCTGATCCAACGGCTACTCCTACTACTATTACTACTACTGCTACTACTAGTACTACAACTACTATTGCGATTACTACTACTACTACTACTATTGCTACAGCTACTACTAATACTAATACTACTGCTACTACTACTACTAATACTACTATGCAACTGCTAATACTACTACAACTAGTGCTCCTATAACTAATATTACTGCTACTACTTCTGCTACTAATACTGCCATTACCACTACTACTACAACTACTACTACTGCAACTAGTACTACTACTCCTACTACTCCTACTACTTCTATTTTTACTGCTACTACTGCTATTACTTTGATTGCTACTCCTACTACTATTCCCACTTCTACACCTATTCCTAGTACCACAATGACTATTACTGCTACCAATGCCACTAGTGCGACTCTATTTCTAATACTATCAATACTAATACTATTACTAATACGACTACTATTACTACAACAACAAATGCTATTGCTAGTAGTAATACTACTACTGCTGCTGCAACTATCACTAGTACTACCATAATTACTATTTTTGTTGTTGCTGCTGCTACTCCAACTACTTCTGCTACTATTACTACTACTATTACCACTACCATTACTACTTCTGCTACTACTACTACTATTATTACTGTTGCTTCTGGTGTTACTCCTACTACGACTATTGCTACTACTACTACTACTACTACTACTACTACTACTACTACTACAATTACTACTACTATTATCACTGCTATTGTCGCTGCTGCTCCAACTACTTTCACTACTACCACTACTACAAATACTATCACTACTTCTACTACTGCTGCTACTACCTCTACTAATACTACCATCACCACTACTACTAGTAATATTCTTACCACTACTTCTATTACTACTACCACTACTACTACTACACCAAATACTACTATTACTACTACCACTATTATTACTACTATTGCAGCTACTACCACTACTACTACTACGACTACGACTACCACTACTACAACTGCTACTACTGCTACTATTGCTACTGCTGCTACTCCTACTACTACTACTAATTCTAATACTACAATTGCAACTACTACTACTACTACTCCTACAATTACTACTACTACTACTACTACTACTACTACTACTTCTAATCCTATTACAACTACTACTACTACTACTACTACTACAACTACTGCTACAACTGCTACTACTATTGCTACTGCTCCTCCTCCTCCTCCTCCTCCTACTACCACTACCACTACTACTACTAGTACTACCACATTTACTACTACGATAACTACTACTACTAGTACTGCTACTTCTAGTACTACTACTATTACTACTACTACTACAACTACTACAACAACTACTACTACTATTGCTACGGCTCCTCCTCCTCCTCCTCCTCAGGATACCACTACCACTACAACTACTAGCACTACAAAATTTACTAGTACTACTACTACTACTACTACTACAACAACAACAACAACAACGACAACAACAACAACAACAATAACAACAACAACAACTACTACTACTATTACTACTACAATTACTACTTCCACTACTCCTACTGCTACTACTACTACAACTAGTTCTACAACTCCTACTGCTACTACTACTATGACTAGTTCTACTACTCCTACTGCTACTACTACTCATCCTACTACTACTACTTCAACTACTGCTACTAATACTACTAGAACTATTACTACGACTACTATAACTACAACTACAACTACAACAACTACTGCTGCTGCTACAACTACTTTTACTACTGCTAGTACTACTTCTGCTCTAACTACAACTAATCCAACTTCCACTATTACAACAACGACCACTATTACTAGAATTACCCCTATTATTACCACATCAACTACTACTACAACAACAACTACTACTACTCCAATACCCCTACTATTACTACAACAACTACTACTACTCCAAGTACCCCTAGTATTACTGTTGTAACTAGTACTACTACTACTACTACAAGGGTTGCTGCAACTACTACTACTACTACTACTACTAGGGCTGTTGCAACTACTACTACTACTACTCCAACTACTACTACCCTTACTACACTATACTAATTGTTCTACTATTGCTACAACAACTACTACTACTACTACTACTACTACTACTAGGGCTGTTGCAACTACTACTGCTACTACTCCAACTACTACTACCCTTACTACAACTACACTAATTGTTCTACTACTGCTACAACTACTACTACTACTACTACTACTACTACTACTACCACCACCACCACTACTACTACTACTACAACAACAACAACTACTCCAACTGCTACTTCTACTGCTACTACAACAACTACTACTACTACTTCAACTCCTACTATAATTGCCACTGCTATTACTACAAAGACTACTACTACTACTGCAACAACTGCACCTACTACTGGTACTACGACTATTACATTTACTACTAATACTTCTACTACTACTTATACCCCCACACCTATTCCTACTACTACTCCGATTACAACTACCACTAGCACTACTACTGCTACAGCTACTACTACTACTATTACTACTACTACAACCTCTACCACAACATGTACAACTACTTCCATTACTACTAGTACTACTACTACAACATCTACCACTATAACAACTAATATAGCTACTGCTACTACTACTACTAATACTACTGCAACTACTACAACTAATCCCACCAATGCGGCTACTGCAGCTACTGCTGTTTCTGCTTCTCCTAGTACTACGACTAATTCTACAACTACATCTACTCCGACAACTACTCCTAGTACTTCTACAACAACTACAACTACTGTAACCCTACAACTAACACTACTTCTTCCACTACTAGTACTCCTTCTACTACAACCACTACTATTACTACTACAATTACTACAACTGTTACTACTATTACTACAACTCTGACTACTACTACTACTCCTACTACCACTAATCGTATTACTACAACAATTACAAGTACTACTACTGCTACTTCTACTACTCTTGCTATTACTACAATTACTACAACTACAACTACAACAATAACTACTACTACTAGTACTACAACTACAACTACTACTACAAATACTACTACTGCTACTACTACTACCGCTACCACACCTGCTACAACTACTACTCCTACTACTACTCCTACTACTACTACTACACTACTACTGCACTACTACTACAACTACTACTATTGCTACTACTACTCCTCCTATTGCTACTACTATTGCTACTACTACTAGTACTATTACTACTACTACTACTACTACTACTACTACTACTAACAACGCTAAACTACTAAGACTACTGCTGCTGCTGCTGCGGGCTACTACTACTACTCCTCCTGCTACACACTTGCTACTACTATTCTACGCTACCAACTACTCTTCACTACAATAACTACTACGCTTACAACACGACTACGACAACTGCGGCTACTCAACTACTACTGTTGCTACTGCTACTACTACAACTACTACTACTGCTACTGCTGCTGCTGCTGCCACTGCTACTATTCCAATTGTTGCTACTACTACTCGTAATACTATGACAACTACTACTACTTCTACTATTACTACTACTACTATTACTACAACAACTACTACTACTGCTGTTGGCGCTACTAGTACGACACTACTACCACAACTACTATTATTAGCATTGCTACTATTCCAACAACTACTAATACTACTACCAGTACTATTACAATAACTCCTTTTGCTACTACTACTTCTACTTCAACTACTATTATTGCTGCTACAACTACTGGTACTCCTACTACTACAACTAATATTACAACTACTACTAATGCTGCTGCTACTACTATTACGACTACTACTACTACTACAACTACTGCTACTACCACTTCTACTACTGCTCCTACTACTACTACTATAAATACCACTCCTACAACTTCTGCTGCCACTACTGCTACTACTCAAACAACTACTACCACTCCAACTCCTACTTCTACTTCTATTCCTACTACTACTATAATAACTATTACTACTACTACTACTACTTCAACTACTATTACTATTAATATTATTGAAACTACTGGTGCTGCTACAACTCTTACTACTACTATTACGACTGGTACTACTACTACAACTCTTATTACCACAACTAATACTGTTACTTCTGCTACTAATGCAACTACTACTATTAACACTCCTACGACTTCTACGACTGCTACTCCAACTACTACTACAACTACTTCACTCCTACTACTACTATTAATTCTACTACTACTACTACTACTAATACTACCACTGTTATTGCTACTACTATTATGATAACTGCAACTGCTACTACTGCTCCTTCTACTATTACAACTACTACTACAAGTTGTACTAATAGTACTACTCCAAACACTCCTCCTACTACTACTGCTGCAATAACTACTACTGGCACTACTACGACTACTGCTACTACATTACTAAATGTACAACTGCCACTGCTACTACTCCTGCTGCTACTGCTCTTGCTACTACTACTATGAATTCTACTACTACTACTAGTGCTTCTTCTCCTACTCCTACTACTACTACTGTTGTTGTTGCTGCTACTACTACTACTACTACTACTACTATTCCTAATCCTACTCCTACTACTACTACTACTATTCTCTCCTACTATTACTACTACAGCTACTACGACTCCTACTACTACTACTACTACTCCAGATACTCCTACTCCTACTACTACTACAACTACAACTACAACTACTTCAACTACTCCAATTATTACTACTACTTCTAATTTTTCTACTACTATAACTACTACTAGTACTACTACTACTGCTACTATTTCTACCTTTACTATAGCTATTAGTACTACTAATATAGCTGCAACTTCTACTACTACAACAAATGCTACTACTACTACTATAACTATGACTACTACTACTGCTATAGCTACTGCTAGTACTATTGCTACAACTAGTCCTTTTACAAATAGCACTACTGCTTCCACTGCTGCTACTGCTACTACTAGTACTACTAGTACTACTACTACAATAACAACTATTACTACTACTGCTACCTCTACTACTACAGCTGCTGCTACTATTACTATACCACTACTACAACTTCTACTACTAGCACTACTACTACTCCAACAACTACTACTATTACTACTACTAGTAGTACTGCTATTACTACTACTACTACTACTAGTACTACTACTACCACCACCACCACCACTACTGCTACTATTACTCCGACTACTTCTACAACTACTACTTATACTATGACTACTACTACTACTGCTGTAATTAAAATAGCTACTACTATTACTACTAGCACTACACCTACTAGTACTACTACTTATACTACAGCAAATACAACCACTATTGCTGATACTGCTTCTGCAACTACTAGTACTACTACAACTGTTACTACTATTATAATTACTACTACTACTACCAAGGCTGTTACTACTACTACTGCTACATCTACTGTGACTATTACTACTACTACAACAACTTCTACTGCCACTACTTCTCCTGCTACTTCTAATGCTACTACTACAAATACTACTACTACTATTACTATTACAACTACAACTACTGCTACTACTACTATTGTTACTACTGCTACAACTAATACTAGTACTACTGCTACTACAACAACAAATACTACTATTATTACTACGGCTACTACTACTACTTTAACTACGACTACCACTACTTCTACAACTTTAATTACAACAACTACTACTACTATAATTACTTCTACTATTACTACTAGTACTAGTACATCTACTACTACTACTATAACTACTACTACTACAACTTATACTCCTGCTACTACTATAACTATTGCTACTACAACATGAACAACTACTTTAACTTCTCCTGTTATTGCTACTACTTTTGCTACTACTACCACTACTACTACTGCTACTACTACCACTATAACTACTTCAACTATAATAATAACAACAACCACTATCTACTCTAGCGACTACTACTACTATGATTATGACTTCTACTACTTCTACTGCTACTACTACTACAACAACTACTACTACTACTACACTAGTACAATAACTACTACTATTACCACTACTACTAGTTCTATTACGACTACTATTTCTACTACTACTACTACTACTAAAAGTACTACTACTTCTGCAATGACTCCTACTTCTCAACTACTACTATTCCTACAACTACTGCTTCTACTTCTAGTAGTAGCAATAGTAATAGTAATAATAGTCATAGTTTTAAGAGTAGTAGTAGTAGCATTAGTAGTAGTAATAGTAGTAGGAGGAAGAGTAGTAGTTAAAGGAGGAGTAGTAGCAGTGGTAGTAGTAGTAGAAATAGTATTAGTAGTAGTAATAGTAGTAGTTATAATAGTAGTAGTAATTCTAGTATTAGTAGTAGTAGTAGTACTAGTAGTACTAGTAGTAGTAGTATTATTATTAGTAGTAGTAGTAGTGGTTGTTGTAGTAGTAGTAGTTATTATAGCAGTAGTTGGAGTAGTAATAGGAGTAGGAGTAGTAGTAGTAGTAGTTATAGTAGAATTTGTAGTAGTAGTAGTAGTAGTAGTAGTAGTACTAGTAATAGCAATAGTTGTAGTATTAGTAGTAGCAGTAGTAGTGGCAGTAGTAATAGTAGTCATAAGTAGTAGTTGGAGTAGTAGTAGAAGTAATAGGGATAGTAATAGTAGTCATAGTAGTAGTAGGAGTAGTAGTTGTAGTAGGAGTCATAGCAGGAGTAGCAGTAGAAGTAGTAGTAGTAGCAATAGTAATAGAAGTAGCTATAGTAGTAGTAGCAAGGAGTAGCAGTAGAAGTAGTAGTAGTAACAATTGTAATAGAAGTAGCAGTAGTAGTAGCAGCAATAGTAGCAGTAGTTGTAGTAGTAATAGTAGTTGTAGTAGGAGTAGTAGAAGAAGCAGTAAAAGAAGTAGTAGTTGTAGTAGGAGCAGTAGAAGAAGCAAAAAAAGTAGTAAAAATAGTAGCAGTAATAGTAGTAGTAGTGGTAGTATTAGGAGGAGGAGTAGTAGTAGTAGCAGTAGTAGTAGTTGCAGCAGTAACAGTTCTAATAGAAGTAGTATTGGCAATAATAGTTGTTGTAGGAGTAGTTGTTATAGTGGTAGTAGTAATAGTAGTAGTAGTAGTAGTAGTAGTGTTTGTAGTATTTGTTATAGTTATTGTAGAAGTAGTTGTATTAGTAGTAGTTATTGTTGTTCTAAGTGAAACAGTAGTTGTAGTTGTAGTAGTTATAGTTGTAGTAGTAGTTGTAGTAGTTATAGAAGTAGTAATAGTAGTTGTAAGAACAGTAGCAGTAGTTATGGCAATAGTCGCTGCAATTATCGTTATAGTGGCACTAGTAGTAGTGGCAACTACTACAAAAGTAGTGGTGTTATAGTACTAGTCGCAGTTGTAGTAGTGGTAGCCGTAGTAACAGTAGTAGTAGCAGTAGCAGTAGTTGTTGTTGATATAGTTATAGTAGTACTAGAAGTTGTAGTAGTAGTTGTAGTCGTACCAGCAGTAGTAGTTGTAGTAGTAGTAGCAGCAGCAGTAGTAGCAATAGTATTCGTAGTAGTGGCACCAGCAGTAATAGTTATAATTGTTGGTTTAGTAGTAGAATCAATAGTAACAGTAGTAGTTGTTGTTGTAGTAGTCGTAGTAGTAGTAATAATAGTAGTAGCAGTCATAGTAGTGGTAATAGTAGCATCAGTAGTAGGAGTAGTTGTAGTCATTGTAGCAGTAGTAGTAGAACCTCTAGTAGCAGAATTAGTAGTAGTACAAAAAGAAGTAGTAGTAGTAGTAGCAATAGCTGTAGCAGTAGTAGTAGTAGTAACAGCTGTTATAATAGTATTATTTGTAGTAGTAGTAGTTGGATTACTCGTAGCGGCGGCATTATTAGTAGTAGTAGCAGTAGTAGCAGTAGTTGCAATACTAGCAGTAGTACTAGCAATATTAGTAGGAGAAGTTGTAGCAATAGTAGCAGTAGTAGCAGTACGACTGGAAGTATTAGTAGTTAAAGTAGTAGTAGTAGCAGTAGTAGTAGTAGTAGTAGCAGTAATAGTAGTAGCTATAGTAGTAGTAGCAGTAACAGTGGTAGTAGTAGGTGGAGTAATAGTAGAAGTAGTGGTGGTAGTAGTAGTAGAAGTAGTAGTAGTAGCAATAGTAGGTGTAGTAGTAGTTACACTAAGAGGAGTAGTATTCGTAGTAGGCGTAGTAGTTGTTGTTGTTGTGGTGGTAGTTGTAGAAGTAGTAGTGGTAGCTATAGTTGTTGTTGTTGCTGTAGTAGTAGTAATAGTAGTAGTAGTAGTGGTAGTAGTAGTAGTAGTAGTAGTAGTAGTAGTAGTAGTAGTAGTAATAGTAGTAGTTGTCAGAGTAGAAGTAGTACGAGTCGTAGTAGTGGTTGTAGTAGTGTAGTTGTAGTAGCTATATTGGCATTAGTAGAGGTAATAGTAGTAGTAGTAGCAGTAGTAGTAGAAATAGTAGTAGCAGTAGTTGTAGCTGTAGTCACAATAGTAGTAGTGGTAGTAGTAGAATCAGTTGTAATAGTAGTAGTATTGGTTGTTCTAGTAGTACAAGTAGTAGTAGTGCGTTTTATACTAGTAGTAGTGGTAGCAGTTTTAGTAGTAATAATAGTTGTAGTTGTAGTAGTAGTAATGATCGTAATGGTAGTAGTAGTTGTTGTTATGGTAGTAGTAATATTAGTAGTGGTTGTAATAAGAGTTGGAATATTAGTAGTAGGAGTCGTAGTAGGAGCAGAAGTAGGAGTAGCAAAAGAAGTAGTCTTAGTGGTAGTAGTAGTCACGATAGTAGCAGTACCAGCAGCAGCAGTAGTAGACGTAGTAAGCAGTCGCAGTAATAGTAGTAGTAGTAGTAGTAGTAGTAGTAGTAGTAGTAGTAGTAGTTGTTGTTGTTGTTGTTGTTGTTGTTGTTGTTGTAGTAGTAGTAGTAATAGTACTAGTTGAAGAAATTGTAGTAGTTGTAGTAGTAATAGTAGTAGTTATAGTAGGAGTACTAGGAGCACAAATAGTAGTAGCAATATTCGTAGTAATAAAAGTTGTAATAGTAGTAGTAGTTGAAGTAGCAATTATAGCAGCAGTAGTAGCAGGAGTTGGAGTAGGAGGAAGAGGAGCAGTAGTAGTAATAGTAGCAGTAGTAGTAGTAGTAGCAGTAATAGGAGTAGTAGTAGCAGTAATAGTAGTAGTAGGAGAAGTAGTAGTAGTAGTAGTACTAGTAGCAGCAGTAGTAGTAGTACTAATAGTAGTAGTATTAGTAGTAGTAGTTATTGTAGTAGTAGTAGTAGTAGTTGTAGTAGTTATTGTAGTACTAGTAGTAGTAGTAGTAGAAGTAGTAGTAATAGTTGGAGAAGTAGTGGGAGTAGTAGTACTAGTAGCAGCAGCAACAACAGCATCAACAGCTCAAGTAGTACTAGTTGCAATATGTAGTAGTAGTTGCAGTAGTAATACTAGTAGCAAGAGCAGTTGCAGCAGCAGTAGTAGCAGTCATACTAGTAGTGATAGTTGTAGTCGTCGTAGATGAATTAGTAGCAGCAGGAGCAGCAACAGTAGCATTGGTAATAGTAGTAGCAATAGCAAGAGTAGTAGTGGTAGTAGTACTACTAGTAGCAATACTAGTAGCCATAGAAGTAGAAGTAGTAGTAGCAGTAGTCATAGTAGTAGTAGTTGTAGTAGTAATAGTAGTAGTGGTAGTAGTGGTAGTAGTGGGAGTATTAGTAGGAATATGTGTAGGAGAAGGAATAGTAGTAGGAGTACGAGTACGAGTAGTAGTAGTAATAGGAGTGCAATAGTAGTACTAGTAGTAGTTGTAGGACTAGCAATAGTGGCCATAGAAGTCATTTTAGTAGTAGTAGTAGGAGTAGTAGTTGTTGTTGTTGGAGTCGTAGTAGCGGTAGTAGCAGCCATGGTAGTAGTAGTAATAGGAGTAGTTGTAGTGGTAGTAGAAGTCATAGTAGTAATAGTAGTAGTCATAGCAATATTTGTAGTAGTAGAAGTAGCAGTTGTAGTAGTAGTAATAGTAGTAGTAGTAGGAGGAAGAGGAAGAGGAGGAGTAGTAGTAGGAGTAGTAGTAGTAGGAGTAGTAGCCGTGGTACTAGCAGTAGCAGTAGCAGAAATAGTAGTAGTAATAATGGTAGTAGTAGTAGTGGAAGTAATAGTAGTAGTCGTAGTAGTAGAAGTAGTAGTAGTCGCAGAAGTAGTCATAGTAGTAGAAATAGTTGTAGTAGTAGAAATAGTAGCAGAAGTAGTAATAATAAGAGTAGTAGTAATAGTAATAGTACTAGTAGTAACCGTAGTAGTAGTCGAAGCAGAAGTTGTAGTAGTAGTAGAAGTAGAAGTTGTAGTACTACCAGTAGTTGCAGTACTAGAAGTAACAGTTGTGGTAGTTGTAGTAGTAATAGTATCAGTAGTAGTTGTTATTGTAGTAGTAGTAGTAGTAGAACTAGTGGTAGTAGTAGGAGTAGTAGTAGTAGTAGTAGTAGGAGTAGTAGCAGTAGTAGTACTAGTAACCGAAGTTGTTGTTATCATTGTTGTTGTTTTAGAAGTAGTAATAGTACCAAGAGTTGTACTTGTATAAGTAGTAGTAGTACCAGTAGTAGTAGTAGTACTACTACTAGTAGTAGTATTATTAGTAGTAGTAGCAGTAGTACCAATAGTAGCAGCAGTAGTTGTAGTAGTAGTAGTTCGTCTTGTAGTAGTAGAAGTGGTAGTAGTGGTGGTAGTAGTACTATTAGCAATAGTAGTAGTAGTAGTAGAAGTAGAAGCAGAACTAGTAGTAGTAGTAGCAATAGTAGTAGTAGTTTTTGTTGTAGAAGTAGTAGTAGGAGTAGTAGGTGTAAGAGTAGAAGTATTAGTAGGAACAATAGTAGTATTAGTAGTAGTACTAGGAGTAGTAGTAGTAGTATTAGTAGTTGCCGTAAGAGAAGTAGTAGCAATACGAGTTGTAGTTATATGAGTAGTAGTAGTAGCAGTAGCAGTAGTTTCAAAACTAGTAGTAGTAGTAGTAGTAGAAGTAGTAGTTGCAGTAGTAGTTGTTGTAGCAGTAGTTGTAGCAATAGAAATAGTATTAGGTGTAGCAGTAGGAGTAGGAGTTGGAGTAGTACTGGTAGTAGTAGTAGTAGTAGTAGTAGTAGTAGTAGTAATAATAGTAGCAGCAGTAGCAGTAGTAGTAGTAGCAGTGGCAGTTATTGTAGTAGTAGGAGCAGGAGCAATAGAAGTCGCAGCAATAGTAGTAGTAATAATAGTAGTAGTAGCAGTAGTAGTGGTGGTAGGAGTAGTAGTAGTAGTTGCAATAGGAGAAGTTGTAGTAGTAGTAGCAGTAATAGTAGTAGTTGTTGTAGGATTGATAGCAGTAATGGTTGTAAAAGTAGTAGTAGTAACTGTAATAGTACTGGTAGTAGTAGCTCCAATAGTAGTAGTAGTAGGAGTTGTAGTAGATGTAGTAGCAGTAGCAGTAGTAGTATTAGTAGTAGTAATTGTAGTAGTTGTTGGCGTAGTAGCAGTGCTAAGTGTAGTAGTTGTAGTAGTAGTGCACTGGTAGTGGCAGCAACAGTAGTAGCAGCAGTTGTTGTAGTAGTAAAAATAGTAGTAGTAGCAGTAGTAGTATGAGTAGTAGTACTAGCAATCAGAGTAGTAGTACTTGTAGTAGTACTAGTAGTAGCAATAGCCGCAGTAGTAGCATAAGTAATAGTAGTAGTAGTAGTAATAGCAGTGGTAGCAGTTGTAGTAGTAGTAGTAGCAGTAGAAATAGAATTACTTGTAATAATCCTATTACTTGAGCTACTATTACTATTCCTACTTCTACTGCTTTTGCTGTCACTTCTCCTACTCCTACTACTACCCCTACTACCACTTCTACTTCTACTGTTGCTATTATTACAACTTCTACACCTATTCTTGCTCTTGCTACTACTACTACTCCTGCTCCTACTACAGATACTACGAACCTGTTGTTGTTGCTGCTGCTACAACAACTTCTGCTATTGCAACTACTATTACTGTTGCTACTACTTTTACTACTACTCCTACTACAACGACTAATACTACGATTACTACTACTAGTCTTAGTACTTCTTGTCTTACTACTACTACCACTACTACTACTACTACTACTACTACTGTTGTTGTTGTTGCCACTGCTACTACTACTGCTACTACTATTATTACTACAATTGCTATTAAAACTACTATTACTACGAACACTACTACTACTTTACCGCTTCTAATACTACTACAACTGCTAATAGTAGCACAACTACAACTACTTCTACCACTATTGCTGCTGCTACTGCTACTACTCCTCCTCCTACTACTACTATTACTATTACTACTACTACTACGATGACTACTATTCCTACTGCGACTCCTACTACTGCTACTACTAGTACAACTACAACTCCTCCTATTACTACTAGAACAGCTACTACTACTACTAATACTACTACTACTACGACACCAACTCGTAGTATTACAACAACAACAACAACAACAACAACAACAACTACAACTACTACTATTGATACTACTATTACAACAACAACAACTACTACTACTACAACTACAACTATTGCTCATACTTCTACTGCTACTACAACTTCCACAACTACTACTACTACTACACCAACTAGTATTGTTACTACCACTACTACTACTTCTACTACCACTATAACTCTTTCTGCTACTGCAACTACTACTACTACAACTACTCTTGTTGTAACCACTACTACTGTTATAACTAATACAACAACAACAACTGCGGCTGCTACTACTACTACTTCTACTACTTGTACAACTGCAACTACTACTGCTCCTACTTCTGCTACTACTACTATAATTACTACTAATACTACTACAACTAATCCTACTTCTACTCCTACTACTACTACTACTACTCAAACCACTACTAATACTGTTGCTACTACTACTCCTACTCCAACTCCCCTGACTACTACTACTACTATTGCCACTACTACACCCACTCCAACAACTACTACTCCAATTACAACTACTAGGACTACTATGATTGTTACAACTTCTGCTACTAGTACTACTACTATTATTACCATTACTACTACCACTACTACTCCAACTGCTACAACTGCTCCTACTATGACTACTACTAGGACTACTACTACTAATTCTAATACTCCTACTAGAAATGGTAGCACTACTATTATTCCGACTACTACTACTACTACCACTACAACCGCAACAACTACGACTACTACTATGACTACTGCTACTACAACTGCGACTACTACCACTACTGCGGCTACTACTACAACTCCTGCTACTACTACTACTAGTACAACAACTACAACAACTACTACAACGAAAACCACTTCTGCTATTGCTACTACTACTACTACTACTACTACTATTGCTGCTGCTACTACTACTACTATTACTACAAATACTCCTACTACTGGTATAACTACTATCACTATTGCGACTACTACTACTAGTGCTACAACTGCTACTACTACTACTACCACCACTACTACTGTTACTGCTATTTCTACGACTACTACTGCTACTAGTACTACTCCTACTGCAACAACAATAACAACAAAAGCTACTACTACTACTACTACTACCGGTACTACAATTGCTACTATTACAAATAGTTCTACTAATACCACTACAACTATTACTTCTACAACATTTATTACTACTTCAACTAGTCCAACTATTACTACTGCTGTAGCTGCCACTACTACTACTCATATAACTACTACTTCGACAATAACTACGGTTATTTGTGCTACTTCTACCACTATTACTGCCACTACTTCTACCCCAACCACTACTACTTCTACCACTACTGCTGCTCCAACTACTACTATGACTACTGCGGCTATTGGTACTAGTACTTTTGCTACTGCAACTTCTACTATTGCTACTACTATTCCTACTACTTCTACTGCTACTGTTGCTACTTCTACAACTACTACTATTGCAACTTCGGCTACTACTTCTACTACTATGGATACTACTACTACTATTACTACCACTTACTACTTGCACTAGTACTACTACTACCACTATTACTACTACAACTACAACTACCACTACAATACTACCACTACAACTTCTTTGACTACTACTACTACCACTACTACAACAAGCATCACTACTACTACCTTTGTTGCTACTGACTACTACTCCTCCTACTGCTACTATTGATACTACACCCACTACTACTGCAACCACTATTACTACAACTGCTACTGCTGCTATTCCTCAGCTTCTCCTACCTATACTCCAAGTACTACTACAACCACTACTGCTACTATTGCTGTTAATACTACTACTACAGCAACTACGACAACAACTACTTCTTCTACTAATACTACTACTTCTACTAGTACCACTACTACTCCTGCTACCATTGGTACTGCTACCTCTACTGCTACAACTGCTACGGCTACCACAACTACAAATACTACTACTCCTAGTACTACTTTTGCAACTGCTACAACTACTACCACTATTGCTACTACAACTACTACTACTGCTGCTTCTACTACTATACTACTATTACTAATACTACTGTTGCTACTGTTGCTGCTACTACTACGACTACTGCCACTTCTATGACAACTATGACTACAACGACTACTACAACTACTAATGGAGTTGCTGCTACTGCTATTGCTACCTGTGCTACTTCTTCTACTACATCTGCTACTACTACTACTACTACTACTACTTCTGCTACAAGTGCTATTACTACTACTTTTACTACTATTACTACAACTAGTACTGCTAATATTTTGCTACTACTACTTCTACTACTACTACTAGTACAACTGCTACAACTGCTACTACTGTTACTACCGCTATTACTGCTTCTACTGCTACTACTGCTACTACTGTTACTACTGCTACTACTGCTACTACAACCACTATCACTACTACTGCTACTACTGCTAATACTACTACTTCAACTACTGCTACTACTACTACTACTACTATTACAACTACGGCTACTACTGATACTATTATTACTACCACGACTGCTACAACTATTTCTACTGCTCCTTCTACTTCTACTGCTACTACACCTATTACTAAAGCTACAACTACAACAAGTTCTCCTACTGCTACAACTAGTACTACTACTTTTACTACTACTACTACTAATTCTACTACTACTGCTACTGATACTAGTACAGCTACTACTGCTGCTATTGTTGCTACTACTACTGCTACAGCCACTAGAACTACTACTACTACAAATACAACTACTACTATTGTTGCAATTGCTACTACTGCTACTTCTCCTACTATTGCTACTACTGCTACCACTGCTATTACTACTACTATTACTACACTACTACTACCACTTCTACTACTGCTACTACTGCTACTGCTACTGCTACTACTGTGGGTACTACTTCTTAATATTTCGTACTACTACTACTGTTGATACTATGATAGCTACTACTACTATTGCTACTACTACAGCTACTACTATCGCTGCTGCTGCTACTACTGCTACCACACTACTAACAGTAGTGCTCCTGCTACCACTACTGCTACTACAACTACAACAACCGCTACAATTACTACCACTGCTACTACTACCAATACTACTATTACTACTAGTACAACTACCACTACTACTACTTCAAGTACCGCTACTACGACAACTATTACTACCACTACTTCTGCTGCTAATATTACTACAACTACTACTATTACCACCACTACAACCACTTCTACTACAACCAAAACTTCTGCTACTACTACTACAAGTACTAATGCTTCTACTACTTCACCTACTACCACTACTACTTCTCCTGCTACTACTACTTCTGCTACTACTAGTGCTACAACTTCTACTTCTACTTCTATTGCTACTACTTCTACTACTTATGCTACTACTACAACTACAACTTCTACTTTTACTACTACGACTGCTACGACTGCTACTACTACTACCAATATTGCTACTACTTTTACTATTACTACTACAACTACTACTATTGCTGCTGCTGCAACTTCTGCTACTACTATTACTACTACTACTACTAGTACTATTTCTACCATGACTACTACTGCTACTACTACTATTATTTCTACCATGACTACTTCTACTACTTATACTACTCATTTAGCTTCTACTACTACTATTCCTGTTACAACTGCTAGAACTACAAGAAGTTCACCTACTGCTACTAATACTACTACTACTAATGCTACTACTACTATTGCTGCTACCACTACAACTACTAGTACTGCTATTATCGATACTATTGCTATAACTGCTACTACTGCAACTAGTACCACTTCTGTTGCTGTTGCTACTACTACTACTGTTGCTAATACTACTACTTTGGCTACATCTTTTCTGCTACTACTACTATTGCTACTACTACTACTAGTACTATAATTACTACTACTATTACCACTACTACTACAATTACTACTACTACTACCACTATTACTACTACTACTACTACTACTACTACTACTACTACTACTACTACTACTACTACTACTACTGTTGTTGTTGCTGCTACTACTACTTCTACTACTACAGTGGCTACTACTGCTACTACTATTACTACTACCGCTACTACTATGACAACTACCACTACTAATACTACTATGGCCACTACCGCTGTTGCTCCCACTACGGCTACTGCTACACTGTTGCTGCTACTACTACTTTTGCCACTACTACTACTACCGCATTTGCTGCAATAACTAGCACTACCACTACTACTACTACTTCTTCTGCTACTGCTGCTATAAATACTACAACTACTACTACTACAACTACTGCTATTGCTAAAACTACTACTATGGCTACTACTGCTACAACTACTACTAATGCTACAGTTGCCATTGCTATTACTACTACAAGAATAACAACTACTACTGCGTCTACGGTAGCAACTACTACTACTACTGTGGCTATGGCTGCTACTACTGCTATTACTACTACTACGACAATAACAACAACAACGACAACTACTGCTACTACAACTACTACTACAACAACAACTGCTACTGCTGCTGCTACGGCTCCTACTGCTACTACTACTACTACTACTACTACAACCACTACTACTACAACTGCTGCTACGGCTCCTACTACTACTTCTATTACTACTACTACAACCACTGCTACTACAACTACTACAGCTAGTTCTAGTACTACTATGACAACTGCTACAACTACTACCACTACTTCTGCTGCTGCCACTACTACTGCTACTATTAGTAGCACTAGTACTACGGGTACTACTACTAATACTACTACTAATATTATTGCTATTACTGCTACTACTACAACTACTGCTACTGGTTCTGCAACTACTAATTCTACTACCACTACTACAACTACTACTCCTACCACTACAACTACTACAACTGCTTCTATTACTACAACTGCCACAACAACAACAACTACTACTACTACTATTCCAACTACTACTACTTTTACTTCTCCAAGCACTACTACTCCGACTACTGCTACTTCAACAACTACCACTACCACAAGTACTACTGCCTCAACTACTGCCACTACGATTATTGATATTACTACTACTACCACTACATCTACCATAACTGCCACTACTATGGCTACAACAACTACTACTGCTTCTACTACTACTACTACTACACCTACAACTACTACTACTAGTACTACTACTAGTACTAATGCTACTACCTCTGCTACTACTACTACTACTATTACTTCACCGACTATGACTATTGCTGCTACCATTGCAACTGCTACTACCACTACTACTATTATTACAGCTCCCACTGCAACTACTACTACCATGACTACTACTGCTGCAACAACTACTACTACTCCTACTACTTCCATTGTTACTATTGCTACTAATACAACTACAATTACTACTACTAATACTACAACTACTATTAATACTACCACGACTACTACTACTACTATTACTACTACTACTTCTCCCGCTACTACTAGTGTCACTGCTACTACAAGTACGATTATTGCAATTGTAACTACTACTACATCTAATCACTATTACAACTATTGCTACTACTACTACTACCACGCTTACAACTACTACTATCACTACTACTACTACTACTACTATTAGTTCGCCAACAACTACTACTAATGCTACTACAACTACGTCTACTACTACATCTCCGACTACTACTTCTACTTCTACTAGTACGACTCCTACTACTACGAGTACTACAATTGCTAGTAGTACGACAAACACTACTACTACTTCTACTACTACTGCACTAATGCTACTAGTACTACCTCTACTACTACCACAACTACTACTACTTTTATCGCTGTGACCACTACTGCTGCCACTACAACAAATGCTACTACTTCAACAATAACTGCTACTACTACAACAACTAATGCTATTACGACTACCATTACGGGTGCTTACAATGATTCTGCTAGTACTGCTACTACTATTACTACCACTTCTACCACAACTACTACTTCTACAACTATTACTGCTACAACTGTTGCTGCTACCACTACTACGACTACTGCTACTGCTACTACTACTATTGTTGTGACTATTTCTACTACTACTACTTCTACTACTACTACTTTTACTACAACTACTACTATTACATTGTTGTTACTGCTGCAACTACTACAACTACTACGGGTACTACTACTGCTACAACTAATGCTACTACTACTATGGCTATTAGTACTACAAATGCTGCTACTACTACTACTTCTACTGCTACCACCACCAGTACTAATCTTACTACTTTTACGACTATGGCTATTGTTGCTACTACTGCTACTCCTACTACTATTATGGCTACTCCTTCTACTACTATTTCTACTACTCCTACTACTACTACTTCAACTATACTGCTACTGCTTCTACTATTTTTGCTACAACAACATCTTCTACAACTACTAGTACTATTACTACAACTACTACTACTATTGCTATTGCTTCTACCATTGCCACTACTACTGCTACTACTAAAACTTCTATTACTACTGCTTCTACTGATTTTGCTGCTACAACAACAACTACTACTATAGCTGCTGTTGATACTACTACTATTGCTGCTACTACTACTATTACTATATTTCTACTACTATTGCTACTGCTACTACTACTATTATTGCTGCTACAGCTACTTCTACTACTACTACTACTACTACTACTACAACTACGACTACCACTGCAACAACTATCGCTACTGCTGCTATTACTGCTACAATAACGATTACTACTACTATTACAGCACTACTACTTCTGTTGTTGTCGCCGCTACGACTAGTGCTACTATAACTACAGTTGCTGCGACAACTGCTACTACTGCTACTGCTGCTCTTACAACCACTATGACTACTGCGCTCTTGCTACTACTACTATTACTACTACTACTCCTGCTACTACTACTACTACTGCAACCACTACTACTACGACAACTAATGTTGCTGCTATTACTACTACTGGTGCTCCTACTACTACTACTAGTAGTAGTAGTACTAATACTACTACTACAACAACAACAACAACAACAACAACTACTATTTTTGCTACTACTGCAACAACTAATATCACTACTACTATTACTACTACTACCACAACTACTATTATTACTAACACTACTATCATTACTACTGCTCCTGCTACTACTACTGCAACAACTACCACTACACCTACTAGTACTACAAGAACTATTACTACAACTACTGCTATTACTTCTACTACTACTTCTTCTACTACTCCTACTACTACTACTGTTACTACTACTACTTCTACTACTGCTACTTCTATTACTACTGCTACTCCTACTACTACTCCTACAACTATTACTAATCCCACTAATACTACGACTACTATTACTACTGTTGCTACAACTGCTACTATTAATGCTATTACTATTACTACTACCACTACTACTCCTACTACTGCTACAACTATTACACCTACTACTTCTACTGCTACTCCTACCCCTATTACTACTCCTACTGCTACTACTACTTCTACTACCACCAATACTACAAGCATATCTACTACAACTTCTACTATAGTTGCTAGTACTACTACAAATAGTAGTAGTTGTAGTACTACAACTAGTACTGCTGCTACTATTGATTTTACTGCTGAAACTACTACTACTACTTTTGCTACTACTACGACTACTACAACTATTGTTATTACTACTGCCACTGCTATTACTACTACTACTGCTTCTACGACAACTACTACTACTACTACTTCTACTACTACTATTATTGTTGCTACTGCAACTACTACTACTACTACTATGGGTACTACTACTGCTACCACTACTGCTACTTATACTATTGCAATTAATACTACTACTACTACTACTTCTACTATTGCTACTACCACCACTACTGCTACTACTACAACTATTCCTACTACTACTAGTACTACTACTACAACAACAACTACTACTAATGCTACTACTACTACTACTATTACCACTCTTACTACTATTACAGATACTATTACAACTACTACTACTAATACTACTACTTGTGTTGCTACTGTTACAATTATTGCTACTACTACTACTACTCCTCCTACTACCACTTCGATGACTACTACTTTTACTACTACTACAACTGATGCTATTGATGCTGCTACTTCGACTAGTACAAGAATAACAACTACTACTGCTATAACTACTATACTACAACTAGAACTGCTACTACTAATACTGCAACTACTACCACTCCTACTACTACTACTACTAATATAGCTACTATTGCCCCTCCTAATTTGACTATTACTACAACTACTACTACTATTGTTACTACTACTACAACTTGTACAACGACTCCTACTAGTACAACCCCTACTACGACAAGTCCAACTAGTACTACTACTACAGCTACTACTACTACTTCTACTACTACTAGTACTACTACCACTTCTACTACTACTACTACTACTACCACCACTATTACTACTACCACCAAACACCTGCTAGTACTATATCTACTATTAGTACTATGACTACTACAGCTTCAACTACTACTAATACCACTACTACGGCTCTTTCTCCGACTACTACTACAAGAAATATGACTACTACTACTAGTAGTACTACTACTACTACTCCACCTACTACTACTATCATTACTACTGCTAACTACTACTACTACTATTATGACTTCTACTACAACAATAACTACTATTACTACTACTTCTCCTACAACAACAACAACAACAACAACAACAAGTACTACTACTACTACAACTCCTATTACTGCTACTTCTATTACCACAACTGTTACTCTTCTCCATTTACTATTACCGTAACTACTACTACCACTCCAGCTCCTACTATTCCTACTATAACTACTACTAACACCGCTACTCCTGCTTCTATTACTACGACTGCAACTATTGTTGTTGCTGCTACTGCTACTACCACCACTACTACTACTAATACTATTATTGTCGCCACTATGGCTACTACTACTACTACTCCTACTACCTCACTTACTATTACTAGCAATGCGACTAACACTACTACTACTTTTACTACTATGACTACTACTAATACTACTACTAATCCTCCTACTACTACTGTTACTACTACTAAAATTGGTGCTTCTACTAGCACTACACTGCTATTATTATTATTACTACTACTTCTACTACTTCTACTACTACTTCTACTACTGTTGCTGCTATTGCTCCACCTATTATTGTTGTTGTTGCTGCTACTGCAACTACCACTACTACACCTACTACAACTATCATTGCTACTACTACTACCACACCACTAATAGTACAACATCTACTACTACCACTACTAATACTACAGGTATTACTTTTGCTGCTAATACGATCGCTTCTACTAGTGCTACAACTGCTTCTGCCATTACACTACTACTACTATTACAACAACAACAACAACAATAACTACTACTACTATTGCTACTACTACTAGTAGTGCTACTATAGCCAGAGCTGCTGCTACTAGTGCTAATGTTGTGACTACTACTACTTCTATTACTATTGATACTACTATTATTACCACTACTACTACAACTACTATGATTACTACTGCCGCTGCTACTGCTACTACTACTATCATTACTAGCACTACTACTACTACTGGTACAACTACTACTACCACTACTACTACTATTAGCACCACCACTACTACTATTACTACTACTACTACTACTGCTGTTACTACTACTACTACTACTACTCCTACTGCTGCTACTAAGACTATGACAAATACAACAACAATAACAACAACAACAATAACTACTACTACTACTACTACTACTACTACTACTACTACTATTTCTATGACTTTCGCTACTACTATAGCTGCCTCCACTACTGTTGCTACTACTACTGCTGCTCCTACTACTGCTACTACAACTATTGCTACTTCTACTACTACTACTACTACTACAGCTATTGCTGTTACTGCTACTGCTGCTTGTCCTACTACTACTCCTCCTCCTCCTCCTGCTGTGGCTACTACTACTACAACAACTACAACTACAACTACTACTACTACTACTACTATTACTAGTACTCATACTACTACTACAACCACAACAATTATTGGTACTACAACTACTTCTACTACTACTTCTACTCCTACTACTACTACTACTAGAGTATGACTAGTAGTAGGAATGGAAGCAATAATAGCATTAGTAGCTGTAGTAGATGTAGTTGTAATAGTAGCAATAGTAGTAGTAGTATGGTAGTAGTTGTAGAAGCAGTAGTAGTAGCAGCTATCGTAGTGGTTGTAGCTATAGCAGTAGTAGTAGTGGCAGCAGTAGTAGCAACAGTAGTAGTTGCAAAAGTAATAATAGTAGTAGTAGCAGCAATAATAGTAGACGTAGCAGTAGTTGTACTAGTAGTAATAGTAGTAGTTTTTGTAGTAGTAGTAGCAGTAGTAGTAGTAGTAGTAGTAGTGGAAATAGTAGTAGCAATAGTAGTTGTTGTAGCAGTAGGAGCAGGAGTAGTAGTAGTAGTGGTAGTTGTCATAGTAGTAGGAGAAGTAGTAGTTGTTGGAAAAGTAATAGGAAGGGTAGTAGGAGTAGTAGTAGTAGCTGTAGTAGGAGGTGGAGTAGCAGAAGTAGTAGTAGCGATAGTAGTACAAGTAGTAATATGAGTAGTAGTAGTAGTAGTAGCAGTAGTAGTTATGGTTGTAGTAGTAGTAGTAATAGTAGTAGTAGTAGTAGTTACAGAAATAGTGGAAGTAGCAGTCAAAGTTTTCCTAGTAGTTGTAGCAGTAGTAATAGCAGTACTAGTAGCGGTCGTAGTAGTAGCTGAGTATTAGAAGTAGTAATAGTAGTAGCAGTAGTGGTAGTAGCAATAGTAGTTGTAGTATTGGTAGAATTAACAACAGTAGTAAGACAAGGAGTAGCAGTGGGAGTAGCAGTAGCTATAGTATTAGTTGTAGCAGTAGGTGTAGCTATAGGAATTATAGCAGTAGCAACAGTAGTATTGGTGGTTGTAGCAATAGTAAGGGAAGTTATAGCAGTAGTAGTAGCACAAATAGCAATAGTAGGAGTAGTTGAACTAGTAGTGGCAGTAGTGGTAGTAGTAGCAGTAGGGGCAATAGTAGCAGTATTAGGAGTAGTAGCTGTAGTAGTAGTGTCATAGCAGTTGAAGAGTATTAGTAGTAGTAGTAGTAGTAGTTGTTGTAGTAGTAGTAGTAGTAGTAGTAGTAATAGCACTAGTAGTAGTAGCAGTAGTAGTAGTAATTGTAGCAGAAGTAGTAGTAGAAGCTGTAATAGCTGAAGTTGCAGTAGTAATAGCAGTTGTAGCAGTTATAGCAGCTACAGTAGTAGTAGAAGTAGTAGTAGTGGTAGTAGCAGTTGTAGTGGTAGCAACAGCAACAGTAGTAGCAGTAGTTGAAGTTGTAGTAGTTGTAGGAGTAGCAAAAAGAGTATTAGCCACAGTAGTTGTATTGGTTGAAGTGATAGTAGTAGGAGTAGTAGTAGTAGCTTTTGTAGGAGGCGGAGAAGTTGGAGTACTAGTAGTAGCATCAGTATGAGTAGTCGTAGGAGTAGTTGTAGTAGTGGCAGTAGTAGCAGTAGTTGTAGTAGTGCTAGTAGTAGTTGTAGTATAGTAGTAGTAGTTATTGTAGTAGTAGTTGTAGTAGTAGTAGTAGTAGTAGCAGCAGCAGCAGCAGTAGTAGTAGCAATAGCATTAGTAGTCGCAGTAGTAGTAGCAGCAGTTGTAGTAGTAGTGGCTGTAGCAGTAGTAGTAGTCAATAGTAGTTGTAGTTGTAGTAGTAGTTGCAAAAGCAATAGTAGGAGTAGTTGTAGGAGTAGCAGTAATAATAGTAATAGTAGTTATTGTTGTACTAGTATGAGTAGTCATAGTAGTAGTTGTTGTGAGTGAAGTAGTAGGACTAGTAGTAGTAGTAGTAGTAGTAGTAGTAGTAGTAGTAGTAATAGTAGCAGTGGTAGAAGTAGTAGTAGTTATTGTCGCAGTAGCAATAGTAGTTGTAGCCATAGTAGATGTAGTAGTAGTAGTAGGAGTAGTAGTACTTGTCGCTGTAGTAGTATTTATAGTAATAGTAGCTATAGTAGAATTTGCAGAAGCATTAGTTGTTGGAGCAATAGTTGTTGTAGTTGTAGTAGTAGAAGTTTATGTAGTAGTAGTTGTAGGAGTAGGAGTTGGAGTAGGAGTAGCAGTAGTATATGTAGTACTAGTAGTAGTAGTAGTATGAGTAGTTGCAGTAGTAGTAGGAGTTGTAGTTGTAGTTGTAATAGTAGTAGTAGTAGTATTAGTTATTGTAGTTGTAGTAATAGTAGCAATTGTCATAGTACCAGTAGTAGCAGTTGTAGTAGAAGAAGAAGTAGTTGCAGTAGTGGTAGTTGAAATGGTAGCAGTAGTGGTAGTAGCAATAGTTGTAGTAGCAGTAGTTAGAGTAGTAGTAGTTGTTATGGTAGTAATATATGTAGTAGTATTAGTAGTAGTAATAGTAGTTGGGAAAGTAGTAGCAGTAGGAGTTGCAACACTAGCAGTAGCACTAGCAACACTAGTAGTAGTAGTAGTACTAGTAGTAGTAGTAGTAGTAGTAGTAGTAGTAGTAGTAGTAATAGTAGCTGTAGTAGTAGTAATATTAGTAGTAGTTGTTGTTGTTGTAATAGTAGTAGTTGTAGCATTAGTAGTAGTAGTAAAAGTAATAGTAGTAGGAGTAGTATTAGCAGTAGGAGCAGTAATAGTAGTAGCATTTGTAGTAGTAGTTGTTGTAATTGTAGTGGTAGGAGTAGGAGTAGGAGTAGGAGTAGTGGTAGTAGTAGAAGTTATCATAGTCCGAGTTTGGGTTGCAGTAGTATTATTGGTAGTGTTACTAGTTAAAGTAGAAGAAGTCGTAGTAGTAGTTGTAATAGTAGTCGAAGAAGTAGTAGCAATATGAGTAGCAGCACCAGTAGTAGTAGTAGTAGTAGTAGTAGTAGTAGTAGTAGTGCTCGTAGGGGCAGTAGTAGTAGTAGAAGTTGTCATAGCAGGAGTTAGTGTAGTAGTAGTTGTAGATGTAGTAGTGGTAGTAGAAGTTGTAGTAGTAGTAGTAGTAGTAGTCGTCGTAGTAGTAGTAGTAGTAGCAGTAGTTGTTATTGTTGTTGTAGCAGTAGTAGTATTATTATTTGTACTAGTACAAGTAGTATTTGTACTACTAGTAGTAGATGTAGTAGCAGATGTAGTACTAGTAGTCGTAGTAGAAGCAATAGTAGTAGTGGTAGAAGTAGTAGTAGTAGTGTAGTAGTAGTAGTAGTAGTAGTAGTAGTAGTAGTAGTAGTAATAGTAGTAGTAGTAGTAGTAGTAGTTGTTGTTGTTGTTGTTGTTGTTGTTGTTGTTGTTGTAGCAGTAGCAGAACTAGTAATAGTAGTAGTAGTTGTTGTAGAAGGGATGCAGTAGTAGTAGTAGTCGTACTTGTACTTGTAGTACTTGTAGTAGTAGTAGTAGTTGCAGTAGCAGTAGTAGTTGTTGTCGCAGTAATAGTAGCAGTAGTGGCAGTAGTGATAGTAGTAGTAGCAGCAGCAGTAGTAGTAATAGTAGTAGTAGAAATAGTACTAGTAGTGGCAGGAGTAGTAGTAGTAGTAGTAGTAGTAGTAGTAGTAGGGGTAGTAGTTGTAGGAGTTGTAGTAGTAGTGCTAGTATTAGTAGTATTAGTGCCACTAGTTGTTGTAGTAGTAGTAGTAGAAGAAGTAGCAGCAGTAGTAGTAATAATAATAGTAGTAGGAGTAGTATTTGTTGTGGTAGTTGTAATAGTAGTAGTAGTTTTTGTAGTAGTAGTAGCAATAGTAAACGTAAGTAGTAGTAGTAGTAGTAGTAGTAAAAGTAGTAGTTGTAATTGTAGTGGTAGCAGTAGCAAAAGTCATAGGAGTAGTAGTAGTTGTTTTGTTGTAAAAATAGGGGTTGGCCTAGTAGAAGTTGTAGATGTAATAGTAGTAGTAGTGGTAGTAGTTGTGGTAGTAGTATTAGTAGTAGTAGTAGTTGTTGTTGTTGTTGTTGTTATTGTAATAGTAATACTAGTAGGGGTAGTATTAGCAGTAGGAGTAGTAATAGTTGTTTGTAGTAGTATCTGTAGTGGTAATAGCAGTAGTAGTAATTGTAGTAGTTGTAATTGTAGTGGTAGCAGTCGTAGAAGTTGTAGGAGTAGTAGTAGTTGTTGTTTTTCTAAAAGTAGGAGTCGGAGTAGTAGTAGTTGTAGATGCAATAGTAGAAGTAGTAGTAATTGTTGTTGTTGTTGTATTAGTAGTAGTAGTAGGAGTAGTTGTAGCAGTAGTTGTTGTTGTGGTAGAAGTAGTAGTAGTACTGTTTGTACTAGTACTAGTTGCATTAGTACTAGTAGTAGGAGTAGGAGTAGCAGTAGTTGTTGTTGTGGTAGAAGTAGTAGTAGTACTGTTTGTACTAGTACTAGTTGCATTAGTACTAGTAGTAGTAGTAGATGTAGTAGCCGAAGTAGTAGTTGTCGTGTTAGTTGTAGTAATAGCAACCGTAGTAATATTAGTAGAAGTAGTAGTAGTACTGTTTGTACTAGTAGTAGTTGCATTAGTACTAGTAGTAGGAGTAGCAGTAGTAGTAGTTGTTGTTGTGGTAGAAGTAGTAGTAGTACTGTATGTACTAGTACTAGTTGCATTAGTACTAGTAGTAGTAGTAGATGTAGTAGCCGAAGTAGTAGTTGTCGTGTTAGTTGTAGTAGTAGCAACCGTAGTAGTATTAGTAGAAGTAGTAGTAGTAGTAGTTGTAGTAGTAGTAATGTATTAGCTGTAGCAATAACAGTAGTAGCAGTAGTATTAGTAGTGTGGTAGTAGTAGAAGTAGCAGAAGTAGTAATGGTAATAGCACTAGAAGTAGTAGAAGCAATCGTAGAAGTAGTAGAAGTAGTCATAGAAGTAGTAGTAGTAGTAGTAGTAGTAGTAGTAATAGGAGGAGGAGGAGGAGGAGGAGTAGTAGTAGAAGTAGTAGTAATAGTAGTAGTCGGAGTTATAATAGTAGTAGTAGTAGTAAAAGCAGAAGTAGTAGAAGCAGCAGGAACAATAGTAGTACCAGCAATAGTAGTAGCAGTAGTAGTGGTACTAGAAGTAGTAGATATTTAGTAGCAGTAGTAGCAGTAGTAGAAGTAGTAGTAGTTGTAGGAGTTGTGGTGGCTATAGTAGTAGCAATAGTTGTAGTAGTAATAGTAGTAGTAATAGTTGTTGTAGTAGAAGTAGAAGTAGGAGTAGTAGTAGGATTAGTAGCAGTAGTAATAGTATTGGTAGTAGTAGTAGTAGTAGTAGTAGTAGTAGTAGTAATAGTAGCAGAAGAAGTAGAAGTAGGAGTAGGAGCAGTAGTAGGAGTAGTGGTAGGAGTAGGAGTAGTTGTAGGAGAAGTAGTAGTAGTAGGAATAGTTGTAGTAGTAGGAGTTGTGGTAGTAGCAGCAGGAGAAGTAGCAGTAGAAGTAGTAGGAGGCATAGTAGTAGCAGTTGTAGGAGTAGTAGTAACAAAAGTAGGAGTAGGTGTAGTAGTAGTAGTGGGAGTATGAGTTGGAGTTGTAGTAGGAGTAGTAATAGGTGGCATAGTTATAGTAGTAGCTGCAACAAGATTAGTAGTAGCAGCAGTAATTGTAGTAATAGTTGTAGTTATTGTTATTGCAGTAGTAGTAGTTGTTGTAGTAGTAGTTGTACTAGTAGGTGTATTAGTAGTTAGAGTCGGAGTAGGAGTTGGAGTAGCAGTAGGAGTTGGAGTAGAAGTAGTATTAGTAGTCATAGTAGCAATAGTAGTAGTAGCGGTAGCAGTTGTATTAGTAGTAGTATTAGTAGTAGTAGCAGTGGTAGAAGCAGTTGTAGTATTAATTGTACTAGTAGTAAAATTAGTAGTTGTTGTTTTTGTAGTTGTAGTATTATTAGTAGGAGTAGAAGGAGTTGTTGTTGTAGTAGTTGTACTAGTTCTAGTAGTAATAGTAGTAGCAAGACTGGGAGTAGGAGTAGGATTAGTAGCAGCAATAGTAGTTGTAGCAATCGTAGTAGATGTAGTAGTTATAGTGGCAGTAGTGGTAGTAGCAGTTGGAGTAGCACTAGTAATGGGAGTAGTAGTAGTAGTAGTAATAGTAATAGTAGCAGCAGTAGTAGTTGTAGCAGCAACAGTAGGAGCAGTAGCAGTTGTGGTTGTTGCTGTAGTAGTTGTGGTTGTCACTTCTAATACTACTACGACTACTACTACCGTAGTAGCAATTGTAGTAGTTTTACTCCTACTACTAATGCTACAACTGCGACTACTATTATCATTACTACTGCTACTATTAATACTACTAATACTACTGCTGCTACTACTACTGCTACTTTTACTTATAATACTACTACCACTACTACTACGGCCACAGCTACTACTAATACTGCTCCTACTATTAGCACTACAACTTCTCCTACATCTACTTCTACTACTAATACTAGTACTACGACTACCTCTCCTACTACTGCTATTGCTACTACTCCTACTACAACCGCTACTTCTGTGACTACTACTATCAATTCTACTACTAGTATCACTACTGCTACTACTACTACTAAAACTACTACTACGGCTACTGCTACTACTACTTCTCCAACAACTACCACTACAACTGCTACTACTACTACTTTTACTAATACACCTACTTCTTCTCCCACCACTTCCACTAGTACAACTACTACTGCTACTGAAACTACTACTACTACCATTACTACTACTATTACTACTACTACTATCACTGTCGCTACTACTACAACAACAACAACAACAACAACTACTACTACTCCCAAAACTATTTGTACTACTGCTACAACTGTTACAGATGCATGTATTACTACGAATACTACGATTGCAGCTACTACAACACTTACTGTTTTTCCTGGTATTATTGCTACTACTACTAGTACAGCTACTTCTGCTATTACACCTAATACTACTACTACTACTGCTACTACTACTATGACTACTACTACTGCTGGTACTACTGCTACTACAACTACTACTGCTATTACTACTACTTCTACTACTTCTGCTACTACTACTACTATTGCTGCTATCACTACTATTACTCCTACTACTACTACTACTGTTCTTACTACTAGTACTATTGCTTCTACTACTACTATTACTAGTAGTACTGCTACTACTACTACAATTGTAAATATTACCACTACTACAACTACAATTCCAACCCCTACCACCACAACTACTCCTACTTCTACTCCTACTACAACTCCTACTCCTACTACTACCACTCTTATAGCTACAACAACTACTACTACTCATACTACTAATACTACTACTACTACTACTACTACTAAAACTACTACTATTAGTTCTACTACAGCTACTACAACAACTACTACTACGCTAACAACAACAACAGCTACAATAACAACAACTACTACTATAGTTACTAACACTCCAATTACTACTGGACTACTACTAATGACTACTACTACTTACTACCAATCTACTTCCTCTACTCCTACTACTCTACTACTTACTACACTACTTACTTACTACAACACCTACTTTACTACTACTACTACTACTTACTAATACAACTACTAACTACTATTACTTATGCTCTGCTATACTTACTACTATATCACTTACTACTACCCAACTTACTGTACTACTCCTACTGCTGCTGCTACCATTCTCCTACTACCCTAACTACTTACTACTACTACTATCCTACCTCTCCAACTTACCTACTACTCCTTACCCTGCTGCACACTCCTCCCACTGATACTACTAGGACTTTTCCTACTACTACCGCTACAGCTACTTCTAATACTACTGCTACTACTCCTCCTACTACTACTGCTACTGCTACTTCTACTACTATTGCTGCTGCTGCTTCTACTACTATTGCCACTACTACTACTACTACAACGGCAACAACTACTACTACTTCTACTACTACTACTACTATTCCTGCTGTTGCAACTACAACTACTACTATTCCTGCTTTTGCAACTACAACTAATACTCCTATAACTTCTCCTACTACTGCTACTACGACTGCTACTATTACTATTGCTGCTACTACTACTAGTAGTAGTAGTACTACCATTTCTACTACTACTACTGCTGCCGCTTATACTGTCAGGGTTGCTACCACTGCAGCTATTACTACAACTGCTACTATTGCTACAACTTCTACTACAGCTACAAGTACTACTATTACCCCCACAACAACTACTACTGCTACTACATCTTCTACTACAACAACTACTACTTCGCCTGCTACTACTACTACAACTGTTACTACTAATGCTCCTGATACTGTTACAAATAGTACTACTACTATTACAGCTACTACTGTTGCTATTACCACTAATAATACTGCTACTATTACTCCTACTACTGTTACTACAGCTACTACTACTATTATAACTACGGCCACCACTACTACTGCAACAACAACAACAACTACTACTAGTATTTTTACTGTTGCTACGAGTACTACCGCTAGCACCACTACTACTACTAATACTACTACTACCACTATTACAACTGCTACTCTTACTATGACTACTACTAGCTGCTAATACTACTAATGTTGTTGCTACTACAACTACTATAACTGCTACTTTTGCAACTACTACTAATAATTCTTCTACTACTATTACTGCTACTACTACTACTATTACTCTGACTACTACTACGACTATGGCTACTGCTACTACTTCTCCTACTACTACCACTACAACTACTACTAGTAGTTTTTTTACTGATACAACAACAACTACTACTACAACTTCTTCTCCTTGCACTTCTACTTATACAACTACTACTCGATCTACTACCGCTACTGTAACCACTGCTACTAATACAACTACTACTATTACTGCTGCTACCAGTACAACTACTACTGCTACTACTACTACTCCACCTCCTAGAACTATTAGTACTACTGCTACTACCACTACATCTGCTGCTACTGCTGCTAACACTACTATTGGTGCTACTACATCTCTTACTGTTTCTATTGCTACTACTGCTATTACCACTACTACTTCGACTACTAAAATTACTACCACTAATAATACTACTACCACTTCTACCACAACTACTACTAGTATCACTACTACTTCTGCTACTACTGCTACTACCGCTACTACTACTACAACTATATCTACCACTACAACTACTACTACTATTACTACTACTACTACTAGTACTATTGCTACCACCAATGCTACTACTCCAACTTGTTCTCCCACTACTACTACTGCTACTACTTCTACTACTATTGTTGCTGCTTGTACTACTACTGCTGCTTCTACTACTATAACTACTAGTACTACTACAAATATTGCTAATAATAGTACTACTACTACTGCTCATACTTAAGCTGCTACTACTATTACTACTACAACTCCTACTACTACAACTACAATTACCCCCTTCCACCACTACTACTCCTGCGATTACTACTACTACAACTCCTATTAATACTACAACTACTACTCCTAATACTACTCCTACTACTCCTACTGCTACTACTAATAATGCAGCAAAAACTTCTACTACTACTACTATTGTTACTACTACTTCTACTACTACGACTACTACTCAAACTGCTACAACTAGTATAAGTACTACGACTACTAATATGACAACAACAACAACAACAACTACTACTACTACTACCACTACTACTGTTACTAACGCTGTGATTACTACTACTACGACTACTAATACTACAACTACTACTACTACAACTACTACAACAACAACTACTACTACTCCTACTATAGCTATGACTACTACTACTCTACTACAACTAAAACTACTACTACCACTATGACTACTACTACTATTACTACTTCTTCCGCTAATACTACTACTATGAATACTCCTACTCCTCCTACTACTACTACTACTATTGCTACTACTGCTAGTGCTGTTGTTGCTGTTACTACTGCTACTACTACTACTACTACTACTACAACAACAACAAGTACTACTACTACTACTACAACTACTACTATTGCTGTTGTCGCAACTACTACCACTACCATAACTTCTCCTACTACTACTACTACTACTACTGCTACTACAACTATTGCTACTTTTACTACTACTACTACTATTATTGTTGCTGCTGCTGCTTCTCGTACACCTGCCACTACTTCTGCCATTACTACTGTAGCTACTACTACAGCTTCTATTACTACCATTGCTACTACTACTACTACCATTACCACTACTACTATTACCACCATAACTACTAATAATGCTACCACTGCTTCTAATACTAATTCTACTACTTTACCTGCTACTACTACTACTACAATTGCGACTACTACTGCTACTGCTACTACTAAAAATACTACTACTATTATTACTGCTACTATTGCTACAATTGCCACTAATACTACTACTATTATTACTGCTACTATTGTTACTACTGCTGCTACTACTACTACAACAACAACAACAACTACAACCACCACTACTACTACTACTTCTACTACTACATAACCTCATACTTCTACTACTACTGCTACTGTTACTGCTACAACTACTACTGCTGCTAATACTACTACGACTACTACCACAATTACTACTAGGGCAACTTTTGCTACAACTTCTACTACTACTATAACTGTTGCTGCTACTATTGCAATCACTACTACTACTACCACTGCTACTGCGACTACTACTTCTATGACTACTACTAATACTACTACTTCTCCTACCACTACTGCTATCACGACTATCGTTACTGTGACTACTATTTCTTATACTACTACTACTGCTACTACTACTATAATTACTACTATTACTACTACTACAAATACGATTACTTTTGCCACTACTGCTACAACTACTGCAACTATAACTATTGCTACTAATACTTCTACTACTACTACAACTGCTGCTACTACTACAGCTACTATAGCTATTACAACTGCTGCTGCTACTATTACTGCTACTACTACTGCTACTAATATTGCTATTACTACTACTACTACTACTACTACTACTACTACTACTACTACTACTACTACTACTACTACTACTACTACTACTACTACTACTACTACTACTACTACTACTACGGTTACTACTACTACCACCACCACTACTACTATTACTACTACAACTACTACTACATCTACTACTACTACCACTGCTACTTCGGGCACTACTGCTACTACTGCTACTACTACTTCTACAACAACTACTACTACTTCGAGTATAGCTACAACTGCTAGTAGTACTACATCTAATACTACTACTACCACTTTGGGTACTACTATTACTACTTCCACCACACCATAACTACTACTATTACTTCTTCCACATGCAACTACTGCTACTTCGGGTACTACTATAACTATTACTACTACTACTACTACTACAACAACAACAACAACAACAACTACTACTACTACTACTACAACTGCTACTACCACTACTACTCTTCCTACTACTACTATTACTACAACTATCACTACTACTATACTATTACTACTACTGCAACAATGACCACTACTACCATTACTACTACTACTACCACCACTACAACTACTTCTATTAATACTAATACTACTACGACTACTATTTCTACTACTACAACATCTAATACTACTAGTACTACTACTGCTACTATTACTAAAACTACTTCAACTACTACTAGTATTTCTGCTGCTACTGCTATTGCTGCTATTGCTACTACTACTACTACTATTACTTCTGCTACTACTAATTCTCCTACTACAGCTATGACTCATTTTGCTACTACTTCTACAACTAATACTTTTGCTACTTCGATTGCTATAACTATTACTACGACTACTACTACTCCTCCTACCATGACTACTGCTACTACTACAACTACTACTACAACAAATACGACTACTACTACTATTACTACTACCACCACCACTACAATTACTACTACTACCACTACTATTACCGCTACTACTATTACTACTACTACTGCTACAACTGCTGCTACTCATACTCCTAATACTACTACTACTAGTAGTGCTACAACTGCTGCAGCTATGGCTAGTACTACTACTACTACTGCCACTTCTACTGCTACTACTACAACTACTACTGCTACTGCTACAACTACTAGTTCTACTACTACTAGTACTATTGTTGCCACCACCGCCGCTGCTGCTGCTACCACTAATACTACTACTACTGCTATTGCTACTTGCACTATTGCTACTTGCACTACTGCTACTGCTACTACCACTACTACTACTACTATTGCTACTACTTGCACTACTGCTGCTACCACTAATACTGCTACTTCCACTACTGCTACTACTATTACTACTTTTAATACTTCGTCTACTACTACTGCTACAACAACTACAACTACTACTACTTCTACTACTGCTGCTACCTCTGTTGCTTCTACTACTACTACTAATACTACAACTACTGCTAGTACTACAATTAATACTACTACTGCTGCTGCTGCAACTACTACTACTTCTACTACCACTACTGCTACCACTGCTGTTGCTACAGCCTTTGCTACTGTCGCTGCTACTGTTGCCGCGATGGATGCTACTGTTGCTACTGCTATAAGTAGTACTACCACTACTACTTCTAAAACTACTACTACTACTGCTACTTTTACTACTGCTGCTACTATAACAATAACAAATACTAGTACTATTATTACTATTACTCCTGTTATTGCTGCTACTGCTACTACCACTATAACTATGACTGCTACTACTATTCTTGCCACAATTACTATTGTTGTTGATGCTGCTGCTACTACTACTATGACTCCTACTACATCTCCAACTACTACTACCACTACCATTCCTAACAGTTGTACTACTACTACTACTATGACAACTAACACTCCTACTGCAACTATTACTAGTTCTACCATTACTACTACAATCACAACCACTTCTAATACTGCTACTATCACTACTACTACTACTACTACTCCTACTACTCCTACTACTCCTACCACTACTGCTACCACTATTACTCCAACTAGTACATCTATTACTATTGCTACTACTACTGCAACTAACACTACAACTATTATTACCACTACTACTACTACTACAACTACTATTCTTGCTACTACTCACCTACTACTACTACTACTCCAACTATTATCGAAACTACATCTGCTACTTCGACCTCTATTGCTGCTGTTGCTGCTATTGTTATGACTATTACAACGGCTACTATTAAAACTACCAATACGACTACTACTAATATTACTACTACTGCTGCTGCTGCTGTTCCTGCTGCTACTACTCCTACTACTACTACTACTACCACTACTGTAACTCCAACTAGTACTACTGCTGCGACTACTACTAATACAACTACAATTACTACTGTTACTACTACCCAAACTACTACTACTACTACTACTCCTAATACTCCAACTACAATTTTTGCTATTACTACTACTACTATAACTATTACTACGACTATGACTACTACTACTGGTACTACTGCCAATACAGCTACTGCAACTACTACTCTACTACTGCTCCAACTGCTCCTCCTCCTCCTATTACTACTACTATTACTACTACTACTACTCCTCCTCCTCCTAATACTCCAACTACAACGTTCGATACTACTACAACTAGTATTACTATTACTATGATAATGACTACTACTACTAGCACTTCTATGGCTACTCCTACTATAAGTACAACTAATACTAGTACGACTCAACTACTACTACTACTACTTCTTATTGTTCTTCTACTACTACTACTACAAATTCTACTGCCACTACTACTACTACTTCGACTACTGCTACTAATATAACTACTATCACTACTACTACTTCTACCCTAACTACAACTACTACTACTACTAATACTACTGCTGCTGCTCCTCCTACTACTACTGTTGCCACTACTACTACTACTACTCCTTCTCCTTATACTCGTACTACAACTACAACAACTACTACTATGTCTGCTACTACTACAACAATAACTACTACCACTAATATTACTATGACTGCGACTACAACTACTAGTACCACTGCAACTACTGCTACTACTCCTCCTCCTCCTAATACTCCAACTATAACTTTCATTAGTAGTACTACTACTACTACTAGCACTAATTCTACACCAACTACTACTACTACTTCGACTACTACTACTAATATAACTACTATTAGTACCGCTACTTCTATGCTAACTACCATACTACTACTACTACTACTACTACTACTACTACTACTACTACTACTACTACTACTACTACTACTACTACTACTACTACTATTGATGCTCCTACTACTACTACTGCTGCTACTACTACTTCTACTACTACTACTCCTCCTCCTACTATTCCTACTACAACTACAACAACTACTACTATGTCTGCTACTACTACAATAACTACTACTGCTGCTGCTGCTGCTACTACTACTACTCCTCCTCCTACTTCTACTATTCCAAATACACCTACTATAGCAACTACTACTACAAATACCACTAGTACTACTACCAAAACTTCTACTAAATCTACTGCCCCTACTGCTGCTGCTACTACTACTACTACTGCTACTACTACTACTGCTTCTGCTATTACTAGTACTATAATAATTACTACTACTACTACTACTAATATGACAACACTACTACTACTACTCCTCCTCCTCCTATGACTAGTACTACTCCTACTCCTACACCTACTACTACTTCTATTATGAATACTATAACTAGTAATACTACTCCTCCTCCTACTACTCCAACTCCAACTACTAATACTACCACCACAACTACTACTACTGCTACTACTACTATTGTTGCTGCTGCAGCTACTGGTACTACCATAACTACTGCTATTACTAGTACTGCTGCTCCTACCACAACTGCTACTACTACTACTAGTGGTAGTGGTATAAGTAGCAATAGCAGGGTTAGTAGTAGTAGAACTGGAAGTTCTAGTAGTTGTATTTGTACTAGTAGTAACAAAAGTAGTAGCAGTAGTACTTATAGTAGTAGTAGTTGAAGAAGTAGAAGTAGTATTTTCTGTAATACTAGTAGCAATAGTAGTATTAGTAGGAGAAGCTGTAAGAGTAGATTCATAGCAACATCAGTAGAAATAGTAGTAGTTGTAGTACTAGTAGTAGTAGTTGTAGTAGTAGTAGTAGTAGTAGTAGAAGTAGTAGTAGTAGTAGTAGCAGTTGTTGTAGTAGTGGTAGTAGTAGCAGCATTAGTAGTACAACTAGAATAGTAGTACTAGTAGTAGTAGTAGTAGCAGTAGCAATAATAGTAATAGTTGTAGTAGTAGCAACATTTATAGTTATAGTTGTAGCAGTAGCAGCAGCAGCAACAGCAGCAGCAGTAGTAGTAGTAGTAGGAGTAGTAATTATTGTTGTAGCTATTGTAGCATCAGCAGCAGTAGTAATAGCAACGGTACTAGAAGTAGTAGCAGCACAACACTAGTACTAGTGGTACTAGCAGTAGTAATATTAGTTATAGTAGTGGTAGTAATAGTAGCAGGAGGAGGAGGAGAAGTACTAGCAACAACAGTAGTAGAGGTACTAGCAACCATAGTAGTAGTAATAGTAGAAGCAGTAATGGTAGTAGTAGTAGTTATAGTAGTAGTAGCAACAACAGCTGCTGCAACAATAGTAGAAGCAGTAGCAGCAGTAGTAGTAGTAGTACTAGCAGCAAAAGTAGCAGTAGTAGTAGTAGTAATAGCCGCAATAGTAGCAGTAGTTGCAGCAATTATAGTAGTAGTAGTATCAGAAGTAGGAGTACCAAAAGTAGTGGAAAACGTAGTAGTAGTACCAGTAGTAGTAGCCCCAGTAGTTTTATTAGTAGTAGTTGTAGCAGCAGCAGAAGCAGTAGCATTAGTGGTGGTAGTAGCATTACTAAAAGTAGTATTAGGAGAAGCAGCAGCAGTAGTTGTAGTCTTTGTTGTTGTAGCAACAGTAGTAGTAGTAGTCTTTGTTGTTGTAGCAACAGTAGTAGTAGTAGTCATTGTTGTTGTAGGAGTAGCAGTAGTAGTAGTCATTGTAGTGGGAGTAGTTGTGGTAGTAGCAATAGTGGTAGTAGTTGTAGTTGTAGTAGAAGCAGTAGTAATAGCAGAAGTAGAACTAGTAGCTATAGTAGTAGTAGTAGTAGTAATAATAATAGCAAAAGTAGTTGTAGCAACAGTAATAGTAATATGAGTAGTAGCAGTAGCAGTTATTGTAGTAGTAGGTGTAGTAGTAGTAATTGCAATAAAAGTAGAAGTAGAAGAGTAGTAGTAGTTATAGTAGTAGTCATCGTAGTAGTAGTAATACTAGTAGTAGTTCCTGTAGTAGTAGTAGTAGAAGTAGTTGTAGCAGGAGTAATAGAAGTAGTATGAGTAGTAGTTATAGTAGAAGCAGTAGCAATAGCAGCAGCAGCAGTAGTAGTAGTAGCATTTGTAGTAATGGTAGTAGTAGTTACAGTAGTAACAATAGTAAAAGTAGTAGTAGTAGTAGTTATAGTAGCAGTTATAGCAAAAGTAGTAGCAATAGTATATTTAGTAGTTGTAGTAGAAGCAGTAGCATTAGTAGTGATAGTAGCAGTAGCAAGAGCAGAAGTAGAGGTAGTATTAGCAGTCGTAGTAATAGTAGCAATAGCAATAGTTATAGATAGTAGTAGAAGTAGCAGCAATAGTTATGATTTGAGAAGTACTAGTAGTAGTGGTTGTAGTAGTAGTTGTTGTTGTTATTGTTGTAGTTGTAGCAGTAGTAGTATTAGTAGTAATAGTAGTAGTTGTAGTAGTAGCAGCAGCAAATATAGTAGTAGCTATAGTAGTAGCAGCAACTATGAGAGAAGTATTAACGTAGCAGTAGTCATAGTAGTAGTAGTGGCAGTAGTAGTAGTAGTAGTAATTGTAGTAGTAGTAATAGTAGCAGCAGCAGCAGTAGTAGTTGCAGTTGTTATTGTACTAGTAGTGGCAGTTGTAGTAGTAGGAGTAGCTATAGTAGTCGTAGTGGTAGTACTAGTAGTAGTAGTATTAGTAGCTAACGTAGTAGTAGTTGTTGTTGTAGTACTAGTACTATTAGTAGCAGTAGCAGTGGTTGTAGTAGCAAAAGTAGTAGTAGAAGCAGTAATAATAGTTGAAGTAGTAGTAGAGGTAGCAATAGTTGTGGAAGTGGTAGTAGTAGTAGCAGTAGCAGTAGTGTCAATAGTCGCAGTGATAATGCTCTCAGTAGTGGCAGTTGCCGTAGTAGTACAATTAGCAGTAATTGTAGTTGCAGAAGTAGCAGTAGTAGGAAAAGTAGGAGTAGGAGTAGTAGTAGTAGTAGTAGTAGTAGTAGTAGTAGTAGTAGTAGTAGTAGTAGCAATAGTAGTAGTAGTAGCAGCAGCAGTATTAGTAGCAGAAGTAGTAGTAGGGGGAGAAGTGGTAGTTGTAGCGAAAGCAGTAATAGTGCCAGTTGTCGTAGTAGTAGTAGTCATAGAAGTAACCATAGTATCGGCAGCAGCAACAGCAGTAGTAATAGTAACAACAGTGGTAGGAGCAGTAGTAGAAGCAGTGGTAGTAGTAGGAGAAGTAGTAGTAGAAGTAGTAGCAGTAGTTGAAGTAGAAGTAGTAGTAGTTCTAGTTATTATAGAAGTGGCAGTTCTAGCACAAGTTGCAGCAGTTGCAGTAATAGTAGTAGCAGCAGTAGCAGTAGAAGTAGTAGTAGAAGTAGTAGTAGAAGTAATAGTTGTAGTCGTTGTAACAACCGTACCAACCGTAGTAGTAGTAGAAGTAGTAGTAGAATTTATTGTGGTATGACTAGTAGTAGAAATAGTAGTAAGAGCATCAATAGTAGCCGCTGCAGTAGGAGCACCAACAGTAGCAGCAATAATTGTAGTAATATGAGTTGGAGTAGTAGCTGCAGTAGTAGTGGTAGTAGTTGCAGGAGTAGGAGTAACAATAGCAGCAATAGTAGTAGAAGTGGTAGTTGTAGCTGTACGGGTTGGAGTATCAATAGTACCGATTGAGGTAGGAGTAGAAGTAGCAAAGCTATAGTAGTTATGGTAGCAGTAGTCGTAGTAGTACGAGCTGTAGTAGTTATTATTGTAGTAGTAGTAGCATTGGGTGTTCTAGTATCAATAGTAGTAGTTGTTCGAGCGATATCAGTAGAAGTTGTAGTAGCAATAGTCATAGAAGTACCGGAAGTAGCAGTAACAGCAATAGTAGGAGTAGTAGTAGTAGTATGACTAGCAGTAGAAGTAGTAGGAGTAGCAGTAGTTGAAGTTGTAGTAGTTGTAGCAGGAGTACTTGTAGTAGTAGTTCTCGTAGCTATAGTTGGAATAGTAGCAATAATTGTAGTAGAAGGAGTACTAGTAGTAGTGGTAGTAGCAGCAGTAGTAGTCCTAGTAGTAGAAGTAGTACTAATAGTAGGGGCAGTAGTAGTATTGTTAGTAGTAGTATTAGTAGTAGTAGCAGTACCAGAAGTAGCAACAATAGTAGTTGTAGTAGTAATTGAAGTAGTAGTAGTAGTAGTAGTAGTAGTAGTAGTAGTAGTAGTAGTAGTAGTAGCAGTAGTAGTAGTAGTAGTAGTAGTAGTAGTAGTAGCAATAGGAGTAGTAGTAGAAGTAGTAGTCATAATAGGACGAGAAGTAGTAGTAGGAGTAGCAGCAGCAATAGCAACAGTATTGGCAGTAGTAGTAGTTGTTATTGTAGTAGTCGTAGTAGTAGTAATAGTAGCAGCAGTAGCAGCAGCAGTAGTTGTTGTTGTTGTTGTAGTAGATGTACTAGTGTTAGCTGCAAAAGTAGTAGTAGTAGTGATAATAATAGTAGTAGTAGTAGTAACAATTGTAGTAGTTGGAGCAGTAGTTTCAGTAATAGTAGAAGTAGTGGTAGTGGTAGCAATAGTGGTAAAAGTTGTAGTAGTAGTAGTCGTGGCAACCTAGTAGCAGTAGCAGAAGCAGTAGTAGTAGTTGTAATAGTAGTAGTAGTAACAGTAGTTGCAAAAGTAGCATTTGTTGAAGTTGTAGTGGTAGTACTAGTAGTAGCAACAGCGAAATTTGTAGTAGTAGTGGTAGTACTAGGCATTCTAGTTGTCATGGTTGTAGTTGTTGTAGAAGAAATAGTAGTAGTTGTTGTTATAGTAGAAATAGTAGCAGTATTAATTAGTAGTAATAGTAGCAGTAGTAGTAGTAGTGTTAGTGATAGCAGCAGCAACAGCAGTAGTAGTAGAAGTAGTAGTAGTAATAGTAATAGTAGAAGTCGTAGCAGTAGTCGAAGCAGCCATAGTCATAGTAGAAGTAGTGGTAGTAGTATTAATTATAGCCAATGTAGTAGCAGAAGTAGTAATAGCAATAGTAGTCGCCACCGTATTAGTAGTAGTGGTGTTAGTAGTAGCAATAATAGAAGTGATAGGAGCCATAGTAGGTGGAGTAGCAGTTGCGATTGCAGTAGTAGTAGTACTAGTAGTAATAGTAGCAGTAGTAGGAGGATTATCATTAGTAAAAGTAATAGTAGTTGTAGTTGTAGCTAGAGTAGTAGTAATAGTATCAATAGGAGTAGAAGAAATTATAGCAATAGTAATTATAGTAGAGCAGCAGCAGCAGTAGTGGCAGTAGCAGCTATTGTTGTAGTAGTAGTAGAAATTGTAGTAGCAAGAGGAGGAGTAGTAGTATTAGTAGTTGTTGTTGTATTAGTAATAGCTGTAGCACTAGTTGCAGTAGTAGTTGTTATAGTAGTGGCAGTTGTAATAGTAATATTAGCTATAGCATTAGCAGTAATAACAGCAGTTACAGTAGTAGCACTAGTCGTAGAAGTAGGAGGAGTAGTAGTAGTAGCAGTAGCGGCTGTGGTAGCAGTCGCAGCAGTAGCAGCAGTAGTAGCAATTATAATAGTAGTCATAGTAGTAGTAAACGTAGTAGTAGTAATAGTAGTGGCAGTATTAGTAGGGGTAGTAGAAGTAGTAGTAGCAGTAGTAGAAGTTGTAGGAGCAATAGTAGCTATAGCAGCATGGGCAGTTGTAGCTTTAGTAGTTGTAGTAGCAGTAGTAGCAATAGTAGAAGCAGTAGCAATAGTAGCAATAATAGTAGTAGTAGCTATAGTTATAGCAATAAAAGTAATAGTAGTAGTTTAGTAGTGGGGCTAATAGTAGTAGTAGCTGTAGCAGTAGCAGTAGCAGTAGTATTAGTAACAGTAGCAGCAATAGCTGTAGTAGTAGTAGTAGTAGCGACAATCACAGTGGTTGCAGTGGTAAAAGCCATAGTAGTTATAATAGTAGTTTTAGTAGAATGAGTAGTAGTAGTAATAGTAGTGGCAGTAGTAGAAGTAGTAGTAGCTGTAGCAATAGTAGCAGAAGTAGTAGTAGTAGTAGTAGTAGATGTAGTAGTAGTAGTAGTCGTGGCTACCGTAGTAGTAGCAGTAGTAGTAGTAGTAGTTTTTGTAGTAGTCATAATAGTAATAGTAGCTATAGTTGCCAAAGTAACAGTAGTTGTAGTAGTAGCGATAGAAGCAGTAGTAGCAACAACAGAACTTGTAGTAGTATTAGTAGTATCCGTAGTAGTGGTAGTGGGAGTAGTTATAGTAGAAGAAGTAGTTGTTCTTATTGTTGTAGTAGAAATAGTAGTCGTAGTAGTAGTAGTAGGGGTAGTAGAGGTAGTAGTAGTAGTAGGAGTAGAAGTTGTTGTTGCAATAGTAGCCATTGTAGCATGGACAGTTGTAGCTGTAATAGTTGTAGTAGCAGTAGTAGTACTAGTAGTGATAGTAGAAGTAGTGACTATAGTAGCTGCAGTAGAAGTAGTAGTAGTAGTTTTTGTAGTCGGGGTAGTAGTAGTAGTTGTAGTAGCAGCAGTAGAAGAAGTAGTGGAAGTAGTAGCAGTAGCTATCATAGTAGCAGTCGTAGTAGAAGTAGGAGAAGTAGTAGTAGTAGCAATAGCAGTGGTAGTAGCATTAGTCGTTGTAGTAGTGGTAGTAGTAGCAATAGAAGCAATAGTGGTAACAGTAGTAGAAGTAGTTGGGGAAGTAGTAGTAGTAGCAGTAGATGTGGTGGAGGCGTTAGTAGCAGTAACAACAACAGCAGTAGTAGTAGTAGCAGTAGTAGTGGTAATAGTAGCAGCAGTAGCAGTAGCAAGAACTGTACCAGTAGTATTAGCAACAGCTATAGCAGCAACAGCAGTAGTATTAGCAGTAGCAGTAGGGAAGTTGTTGTAGTGGTAGTAATAGTGGTTGTATAAATAGTAGTAGCAGCAGCAGCAGTAGTAGTAGTAGTAGAAGTAGTAGCAGCAGTAGCAGTAGTAGTATTAGTAGTAGCAATAGTAGCAGTAGTAGCAGCAGTAGCAGTAGTAGTTATAGTTGTAGTTATAGTACTAGTAGCAGTAGCAGTATTCTTAGTATTAGTGGCGGTTATAGTAGTAGTTGTAGTAGCAGCAGCAGCAGCAGTAGTATTAGTAGTAGTAGTAGTTGTTGTTGTTGTAGCAGTAGTAGCAGTTGTAGCAATAGTAGCAGCAGCAGCAATAGTAGTAGTAGTAGTAGTGGTGGTAGTAGAAGTACTAGTCATTGCAGTAGTAGTTGTTGTGGTAGTAGTTGTAATAGAAGTAATAGTAGTAGAAATAGCAGCATCAGTAATAGTAGTAGTGGTGGTAGCAGTAGTATTAGTAGGAGTAGCAGTAATAGTAGTAGCAGTAGCAGTACTAATAGTAGCAGTGTTTGTAATAAGAGCAGTAGTAGTAATTGGAGCAGCAGTAGTAGTAGAAGCAGTGGTAGCGGTAGCTTCAATAGTAGTAGTAGCAGTAGTAGCAATAATTGCAGTAGTAGAAGTAGTAGTAGTAGGATTAGTCAAAGTAGTAGCAAAAGTAGTAGTTGTAGTATTAGTACTAATATCAGTAGTAGCAGTAGTAGTAGAAGCAGTAGTAGATGCTATAGTAGTCATAGTAGTAGTAGCAGCAGTAATAGTATTAGTAGTCTTGGTGGTTGTAGTAGCAGTAATAGTCATACAAGTAGTTGTAGCTATAGCCGTTGAAGTAGCTAGAATAGTAGTAGTAGCTGGAGCAGTAGTAGTAGTTGTAGTAGCTATAGCAGTACCAGCTGTAGTTGCTTAGTAATAGTAGTACTAGTTGTAGTAGTAGTAGTAGCAACAGGAGGAGTAGTACTAGCAGTAGTATTAGCAGAAGTAGTACTAGTAGTACTAGTTGTTGTAGTAGTCATAGCTGTATTAGTAGTAGTAATCAGAAGTAGGAGAGTAGTACTAGCAGTTGTAGTAGTCGTAGCTATAGTACTAGGGACAATAGTAATGGTAGTAGGAGAAGTTCTAAGAGAAGTAGTTGTAGCAACAGTTGCAGCAACAGTGTTAGTAGGAGCAGTAGTAGTGGTAGTAAGTGTAGCAGCAGCAGTAGTAGTAGTAGCAGTAGTAGTAGTAGTAATAGCAATAGTAGTAGTAGTAGTAGTAGCAACATCAGTAATAGTAGAAATAGTAGTAGAAGTAGTAGTAATAGTAGTAGTAGTAGTTGCAGAAGTGATAAAAGTTGTAGTAGTGGCATTTGTAAATGTAGTCATAGTAGTAGTAGTAGTATTAGTAGTAGCAGAACTAATAGTAGCAGTAGTTGTAGTAGTAGTAGTAATTGTAGCAATTATAGCATCGGCAGTAGTTGTATTACCAACAGTATCAGCAGCATCAGCAGCAATAGTACTACTAGTAGTAGTATTAGCAGTAGTGTTATTAGTTGTAGTAGTAGTAGTAGTAACAATAGTAGCAATCGGAGGAAGAAATTATAGTCATAGCAGTAAAAGTTGCTACAGCAGCAATAGCAGCAAAGCAGCAGCCGTAATAGTAGTCATTGTTATTGTAGTAGTAGTAGTAGCAGTAGCAACGACAATAGTTGTAGTAGAAGCAGTAGCAGTAGTAATAGTAGTAGTAGTAGCTGCAGTAGTAGTAGTAGCAAAAGTAGTAATAGTAGCAAAAGTAGTAGTAGTAGTAGTAGTTGTAGTAGTAGTAGTAGCTGTAGCAGCAGGAGTAGCAGAAGTAGTAGAAGAAGTACCAGTAGTAACATTAGTAATAGCTGCAGCAGTTCCAGTAGTAGTAGTTGCACCAGTAGCAGAAGCAATAACATTAGTGTCTCTCTTAGTATTACTAGAAGTAGTAGTAGTAGTAGCAGCATCAGCAGAAGTAGTAGTAGTTGTTGTAGAAGTAGTAGTTATAGTAGTAGTAGCAGTAGTAGAACATATAGTATTGGTAATAGTAGTAGTAGTAGTAGTAGCAGCAGCAGTAGCAGCAGCTGTAGGGGAAGCAGAAGTAGTAGCAGTAGTACTAATGGTAGTTGTAGTAGAAGCAGTAACATTAGTAGATGTAGTAGTAGTAGTGGTAGTAGTTATAGTAGTAGTAGTAGTAGTAGTAGTTATAGTAGTAGTAGTAGCAATAGTAGCAGCAAGAACCATAGCAGGAGTAGTATTAGTAGTAGTTACAGAAGTAACAGTAGCGAAAGTAGTTGCAGTTGTACTTGTAGTCATTGTAGTATAAGTAGTAGCAATAGTAGCAGCAGTAGTAGTAGTGGTAGTAGAAGTAGTATTAGTAGTAGCAGTAGTAGTAGTGGTAGTAGAAGTAGTGTTAGTAGTAGCAGTAGTAGTAGCAGTAGTATTAGTCCGCACAGTAGTAGTTGTTGTTGTAATAGTAGTAGTAGCTACAGTTGTAGTGGCAGTGGTAGTAGTAGTAGAAGCAGTAGTAGTAGTTGAAGTATTAGTAGAAGTAGTAGTTGTAGTAAAAGTAGCAGTACTAGTGTAGCAGCAGTAGTATCAAACAGTCGAAGTAATTGTAGTCACAATAGTTGTAATAGTAGTAGTAGTAGTAGTAGCAGTTGTTGTAGTATTATGTGAAGTAGTGGTAGAAGTAGTAGTAGTAGTAGTAGCAATAGTAGTAGCAGTAGTAGCTATCATAGTAGCAACAGTAGTAGTAGTAGTAGTAGAAGTACTAGTGGCAGTAGTAGTAGCTATCATAGTAGCAACCATAGGAGAAGTAGGAGAAGTAGTAGTGGTAGTAGCAGTAGCAGTAGTAGCAGTAATAGTTGTAGCAGTAGTTGTAGTAGTTGTAGTGGTAGCAATAGCAGTAGATGTGGTGGCAGCATTAGTAGCAGTCGCAGTTGTAGTAGTAGTAGTAAGGGGTGGTGGTAGTCGAAGCAGCAGCAGTAGTATTAGCAACAATATCAGCACTAGCACCAGCATCAGTAGTATTATTAGTAGTTGTAGTAGGAGACGTAGTAGTAGTGGTAGTAATAGTAGTAGTATTATTAGTGGCAGTAGTAGTCAAAGTGGTATTAATAGTAGCAATGGTAGCGGCAGTAGTATTAGTAGTCATAGTAGGAGCAGTACTATGAGTTGTTGTAGTAGTAGTAGTAGTGGTAGTAGCAGTAGATAAAGTAGTAGTAGCAGTAGCAGTAGTAGTAGTCTTAGAAGTAGTTGTAGTAGTTATAGTAGTAGTAGTAGTAGGAGCAGTAGTAGTAGTAGTTGTAGGAGTAGCAGTAGTACTAATAGTAGTAGTTGCAGTAGTAGTAGAAGTAGCAGTAGTAGCAATAGTAGTAGGAGCACTAGGAGCAGCTGAAGTAATAGTAGTAGTAGTAGTAGTAGCAATAGCAATAGTTTTAGTTGTAGTTGTAATTATAGAAGTTTTAGTAGTAGTAGCAGCAGCAGCAGTAGTAGTTGTTGTAGTTATTGTAGATGTTGTAGTTGTGGTAGTAGCACTAGCAGCATTAGTAGTAGTAGGAGGAGTAGTAGTAGTAGTAGTAGTAGTAGTAGTAGTAGTAGTAGCAGGAGTATTAGTAGTAGTAGAAGAAGAAGTAGCAGTAGTTGTCGCAGAAGTAGTAGTAGTAGTAGGAGTAGAAGTACTAGCAGTAGCAATAGTAGTAGTCGTAATAGTAGTAGTAGTTGTAGTAGTAGCAGTAGCAGTAGCAATAGTAGTAGTAGAAGTGGTGGTAGTAGTAGTAATAATAATAGTAGTAGGATTAGTAGTAGCAGTATTAGTTGTAGTGGTATTAGTTGTAGTAGTAGTATTTGCAACAGAAGTAGGAGTAGTTCTAGTATTCATAGTAGCAGTAGTGGGAGTTATTGTAGTACGAGTTGTAGTACAAGTAACAGTAGTTGCAGTAGTTGCAATAGTAGTAGTTGTAGTTGTAATTGTAGTAGTAGTAGTAGTTGTTGTGGTTGTAGTAAAAGTAGTAGCAGCAATAGTAGCAGCAATAGTCACAGTAGTAGTAGTACCAGTTGTATTAGCAGTAGTAATAGCTGTAGTGCCAGTAGTATTAGTAGTTGTAGTAGTAGTTGGAGAAGTAGTAGTAGGGGTAGTGTTTGTTATTATAGCAGCATTACCAATAGTAGTAGGAGAAGCAGTTGTAGTAGTAGTCACAGTGGCAGTAGGAGTATCATTTGTAAAAATAATAGCAGTTATAGAAGAGCAATAGTAGTAACAATTGTAGTAGAGCAATAGTAGTAACAGTAGTAGTAGAAGTAGTAGTTGTATTAGTAGTAGTAGCAATAGTTGTAGAGCAATAGTAGTAGTAGTTGCAGTAGTCGTAGGAGTCATAGTACTATCAATAGCAGCAGTTGCAATAGCAGTAATAGTAGCATTACCAGTAGTAGTAGGCATAGAAGTGGTAGTAGTAGTTGTTGTGGTGCCAGCAGTAGCAGTAGTAGCAGTAGTAGTAGTAGCACTAGTTGTAGAAGTAGCAATAGCAGGAGTAGTAGTAGTAGTTGTTGTTGTAGTAGTAGTAGCAGATGTAGTAGTAGAAGTAGTAGTAGTAATAATAGGAGAAAACGTTGTAGTAGTAGTAGTAGAAGTAGTAGTGTTAGTTTTAATAGTAGTAGTAGTTGTTGTTGTTATAAAAAAAGTAGCAGTCATAGCAGTAGTAGCAGTAGTTGTTATAGTAGTCATAGTGGTGGTAGTGCTAGTGGCATTAGTAGTTGGGCCAGTAGTAGTGGTAGTAGTAGGAGCAGGAGAAATAGTGGTAGCGACAGTAGTGGTTATAGTAGTAGAAGCAGTAGTAGTAGCAAGAGTAGTAGTTGTTGTTGTAGTAGTAGTAGTAGTAGTAGTAGTAGGACTAGCAGCAATTGTGGTACTAGTAGTAGAAGTTACGGCAGCAGTAGAGTAGTAGCAGCGACACCCGCAGCAACAGCAGTAGTTGTAGTAGTAGTTGCGGTAGTCGTAGTAGCAGTCATAGCAATAGTAGTAGTAGTAGTAGCAGAAGTAGAAGTAGTAGCAAGAATAGTAGTACTAGCGTAGTTGCAGAAGTAGTAGTAGTAGTAGCAGTAGTAGTGGAAGTTCCGTTAGTCATTGCAGCGGCAGTAGCAGTAGCTATATTAGTAGTATTAGTAGTAGCAATTGTGGTACAAGAAGAAGTTGTTGTAGGGTAAGCAGTAGAAGAAGAAGTAGTAGTAGTAGTAGTAGTAGTAGTAGTAGTAGTAGT
>RXID01020801.1:0-16826 GCA_005019695.1 Trichopus zeylanicus subsp. travancoricus
TACTACTACTACTGCTGCAACTAAAATACCTACTACTATTACTACTAGCACTACACCTACTAGTACTACTATTTATATTGCAATAAATAAAACCACAGCGGCTACTAGTACAACTGCTATAACTATTACTACTATTACAATTACTACTACTACTACTACTACTACTACTACTACCGCTACAACTGCTACGACCACAACTGCTACTGCTACTACATCTACTACTACTACTCTATTTTGCTACTTCTGTGGTTTGCTGCTGCTTAAATACTCTACAACAATCAACAAACTACTACTACTCTACTATTACTATATTGCCGACTACTACTAATACTAGTACTACTACTACTACTACTACTACTACAAATACTACTATTACTGCTACTCCTACTACTTCAACTACTGCTACTACAACTACTACTACTACAACATCTACAACAACTTCAACTTCTCCTTTTACTGCTTCTACTTCTGCAACAACAACCACCACTACTACAACTACTACTACTGTTACTATTATATTGCAACTACTACTACAACAACAACAAAAACTACTACTACTCTTGCTACTACTACTACTATGATTACGACTACTACTACTACTACTGCTGCTGCTGCTGCTGCTGCTACTACTACTACTACTACTACTGCTATTGCTACTACAACTACTACTACAACTACCATAGGGACTACTATTGCTACTTCTACTACAACTACAACAACAACAACTACTTCTACTATTGCTACTACTACTACTACCACTACTACTATGACTACTACTACTACTAGAACATCTCCTATTACTATGGTGACTGCTCCTTTTCCTCCTCCTCCTCCTCCTACTATTGCCACTCCCACTACTAGTACTACCACATTTACTACTACTACTACAACAACAACAACTACTAGTCCTATTACTACTAGTGCTGCTGCTGCTACTATTTCTACGACACTTCTAGTACTACTACTTCTGCTATAACTACTACTACTACTAGTTCTACTGAAATAGCTACTACTATTACTATTCGTACTACACCTTCTAGTACTACTACTTATACTGCAACAAATATAGCCACTAAGGCTGATAGTTCTACCGCAATTGCTACTACTGCTACAACTATTACTATTATTACAATTACTACTACTAATACTATTGAGACTTCTAGTACTACTGCAACTACAGCAACAACTACTGCTGCTACAACTATTGTGACTACTACTACTAATGCTTACTAATACTACTACTACTACTAGTACAGCTACTGCTACTTCTGCCGCTTCTACAACAACAATAACAATAACAACAACTACTATTAATGCTACAACTACTACCATTAGTCCAACTACTGCTACTACTAATACTAGAACTACTACTACTATTACTACTACTAATACTACAATTACTGTTACTGCTACTACTTCAACTACCACCACTACTACTACTACTTCTATTACTACTACTACTACTAATATTATTACTATTACTACTAGTACTACTACATATACTACTACTACTACTACGAATACTATTGCTACTACTTCTACTCCATCTACTACTAGAACAGATAAAACTACTTCAAATTCTCCGATTATCGCTACTACTTCTGGTACTACTACCACTACTACTACTACTGCAAGCACTACAACTACAACAAAAATAACAACTACCCCTACTCTTGGCTCTACTACTACTATGATTATGACTACTACAACTTCTATTGCTTCTCCTACCACTGCTACTATTGCTCCTACTGCTACCGCTACAACCTCTACTACTACTAGTACAGCTATTGCTACTGTTGTTTCTACTACTCTTACCACTACAACTACTACTGCTACTACATCTACTACTACGACCCCTCCTATCACTTCTACAACAATTGCAACTATTGTTACTCTACAACTACAACTACTTATACAACTAGCACTCCGTCTACTAATACTACTACTATTGCTACTACAATTACTCCTTCTACCACTCCTACTACGATTAATATGACTGCTTATACTACTACTACTGCTACAACTACTCATACTACTACTACTACGTCATGCATTACTACTACTACTTCTTCTACTATGACTACTACTACTATTGATACTACTACTTCTATGATAGCAAGTACTACTTCTCCTAGTGCTACAACTACTACTCCTACTTCCACTATTACTACGACTACCAGTATTACTAGAATTACACCTATTACTACCACAACAACTACTACTAGAACAACAACTACTACTACTACTCCTAATACCACTGCAATTACTACTACTACTACTACTACTTCTACTACAGCTGCTGCAACTACTACTACTATTACTATTATTACAACTACAACTATTACTTCTGCTACTGTTACAACTATTACTACTATTACTATTACAACTATTACTACTACTTCTCCTGCTACTACTACTACTACTACAACTCCAATTACTGCTACTACTTCTGCTGGTGCTACTACTACTATTGTTTCTACTACTACAGATACTAATATGACTACAACAACAACAACTACTACTACTACTATTTCTGCTACTACTACTACTACTATTTCTGCTGCTACTACTATGACTGCTGCAACTGCTACTACTATTGCTGCTAATACCTCTACTACTACTACTACCACTATTACCACAACTAGTACTACTACTACTCCTATTACAACAACTACTACTACTATGACTTCTACTACTACTAGGACTTCTACCACTACTACTACAACAAGTACTTCTACTACTACTATTATTGTTGCTACTAATATTACTACTACTGGTACTACTACTATTACTGTTATTTCTACTTCTGGGACTGCTGTTACTATTACTACCACTACAAACTACTGGTGCTACTTCTACTACTATAACAACTGCTACTACTACTACTACTACAACTATGACTAGTACTGCTACTACTATTGCTACAACTAGTCCTTTTACAACTAGTACTACTTTTACCACTACTACTGCTGCTACTACTACTACTCCTAGTACTACTACGACAACTACTGCTACTACTACTACTGCCTCTACTACTACTGATGCTGCTACAATTACTACACCACAACGACTACTACTACTACTAGCACTTCTACTACTCCAACAACTACTACTATTACTACTACAAATACTACAACAACAACAACTACTACTAGTGCTATAACTAATCCTAGCATGACTACTACTACTACTACGACTACTGCTGCTGCTCCGGCTTTTGTTAGCCCTATTACTACTAATGCTGCTACTATTACTATGACAACTTCTACTACTACTACTTTTGCTATTACTACTACTACTGCTGCGGTGACAAATTCAGGCACAACGACTAATACTGCTAATGTAAATACTATTGCTATGACAACTATTACTACTATTACAATTACTATTGATACTACTACTAAGACTGCTACTACTACTACTACTACAACAACTACTACTACTGCTACAACTATTGCGACTACTACCACTGCTACTACTTCTACTGCTACTTTTGCTACTACTATTACTACTACTACTACTGCTGTTGCGGCTACTACTACTATTATTGTTACTATGGCTACTACTAATACTAGTACTACTATGACTACTACTAATAAAAATACTACTACTACTGCTACTGCAACAAATTTAACTACTACGACCACTACTTCTACTACTTCTATTACAACAACTTCCACTATTACTACTATTGCTACTACTACTGCTACTACTACTACTACAACAACAACTACTACTACAAATACTACTACTCCTATTACTACTACTACTATGATTACTACTACTACTAATTTTCCTACTACTACTACGACAACAACTACTGCTGCTACTACCACTGCGAATACCTCTACTTCTACTACTACGACCATTACCACCATCACGACTACTACTACTCCTATTACCACCATTACTACTACTATAACTACTACTACAACAAATACTGCTACTATTGCTATTATTACAACAACTTCTACTTCTGCTACTATTGTAACTACTACTTGTACTACTACTACTGTTGCTACTTCTACTTCTGCTACTGCTACTTATACTATAGCTAGTACTACTTCTCCTAGTGCTACAACTACTACTCCTACTTCCACTATTACTACTACTACCGATATTACTAGAATTACCCCTATTATTACCACAACAACTACTGCTAGCACAACAACTACTACTACTACTCCTAATACCGCTATAATTACTACTACTTCTACTACTATTTCCACTACGGCTGCTGCAACTACTACTATTACTACTATTATTACAACTACAACTATTACTTCTGCTACTGCTACAGCTATTACTACTATTACTACTACAACTATTACTACTACTTCTGCTGCTACTACTACTACTACAACTCCAATTACTGCTACTACTTACGATGGTGCTACTACTGCTATTGTTTCTACTACTGTAGCTACTAATATGACTATAGCAACAACAACAACAACAACTACTACTACTACTCCTGCTACTACTACTACTATGATTACTACTACTACTACTTCTGCTGCTGCTACTATGACTGCTGCAACTGCTACTACTATTGCTGCTAATACCTCTACTACTACTACTACCACTATTACCACAACTAGTACTACTACTACTCCTATCACAACAACTACTACTACTATGACTTCTACCACTACTACTGCAACAAGTACTTCTACTACTACTATTATTGCTACGACTACTATTACTACTACTAGTACTACTACTACTACTGCTATTTCTACTTCTGGGACTGCTGTTACTATTACTACCACTACAACTACTGGTGCTACTTCTACTACTATAACAACTACTACTGCTACTACTACTACAACTATGACTAGTACTGCTACTAGTGCTACGGCTACTGCTACTACTATTGCTACAGCTAGTCCTTTTACAACTAGTACTACTGCTACCACCACTACTACTGCTACTACTACTACTCTACTACTACTACAACAACTACTGCTACTACTACTACTGCCTCTACTACTACTGCTGCTGCTACAATTACTACACCACCACGACTACTACTACTACTAGCACTACTACTACTCCAACAACTACTACTATTACTACTACAAATACTACAACAACAACAACTACTATTAGTGCTATAACTACTCCTACCATGACTACTACTACTACGACTACTACTGCTACTCCGGCTTTTATTAGCCATATTACTACTACTACTGCTACTATTACTACGACAACTTCTACTACTACTACTTTTGCTATTACTACAACTACTACTGCAATGACAAATTCAAGCACAGCGACTGATACTGCTAATGCAACTACTACTGCTATGACAAATATTACTACTATTACAATTACTACCGCAACTACTACTGAGACTGCTACTACTACTTCTACTACATCAACTAGTAAAACTGCTACAACTATTGCGACTACTACCACTGCTACGACTTCCACTACTACTACTTTTACTGCTACTTCTACCACTACTATTACTACTACTATTGCTGCCGCTGCTGCTGCTACTAGTACTACTACTATTGCTACTACGGCTACTACTAATACTAATACTACTACGACTACTACTACTAAAAATACTACTATTACTGCTATTGCAACAAATTTAACTACTACGACCACTACTTCTACTACTTCTATTACAACAACTTCTACTATTACTACTATTACGACTACTACTGCTACTACTACAACGACAACAACAACAACTACTAATACTACTACTCCTACTACTACTACTACTATGATTACTACTACTACTAATTCTGCTACGACTACTACGACAACTACTGCTGCTGCTTCTACCAATGCGAATACCTCTACTCCTACTACTACGACCATTACCACCATCAAGACTACTACTACTCCTATTACCACCACTACTACTACTACGACTACTACTACAACAAATACTTCTACTACTGCTATTATTACTACAACTTCTACTTCTGCTATTATTGTAACTAGTACTTGTACTACTACTATTGTTGCTACTTTTACTTCTGCTACTACTACTAGTGTTGCTACTGCTACTGCTACTTCTACTACAACAACTGCCACTACTACTACTACTACTGCAACTATGACTACTACCGCGTCTACTGCTATAGCTACTACTATTGCTATAACTAGTCCTTTTACTACTAGTGCTACTGCTACCACTGCTACTATTAATACTACTACAACTACTAGTACTACAACAACAACTACTACTCCTACTACCTATACTACTACTACTACTGCTGCAACTATTACTACACTACTACTACAACTACTACCACTATCTCTACTACTACTCCAAAAACTAATACTATTACTATTATTAATACTACTACTACTACTAGTACTAGTACTACTACTACTACTAGTACTAGTACTACTACTACTACTATAACTACTCCTACCATGACTACTACTACTACTATGACTACTACTGCTGCTACTGCTGCTACTACTACTAGTCCAATTACTACTACTACTACTGCTACTTCCACTACCACTACACCTGCTGCTACTATTACTATGACTACTTCTACTACTACTACTTCTGCTATGACTGCTACTACTATTCGAATTGAAACAGCTACCATTATTACTACTCGTACTACACCTTCTAGTACTACTACTTATACTACAACAATACAGCCACAAAGGCTGATATTGCTACCGCAATTGCTACCACTGCTACTGCTATTACTAATATTATAATTACTACTACTACTACTATTGAGACTTCTACTACTAGTGAGACTTCTACGACTAATACTACTACAGCAACAACTACTACTGCTACAACTACTTACTAATTCTACAGCTGCTACTTCTACTACTACTTCTACTGCTTCTACAACAACAATAACAATAACAACTACTACTGCTGCTGCTACAACTACTACCACTATTCCAACTACTGCTACTACTAATACTAGTACTAGTACTACTATTACTACTACAAATACTTCTATTACTGCTACTGCTACTACTAGTACTACTACTACTGCAAGCACTAGGACTACAACAAAAATAACAACTACTCCTACTATTGGCTCTACTACTACTATGATTATGACTACTACCAATTCTACTACTACTACTACTACAACTACTGCTATTGCTATTTCGACTACTCTTACAACTACAACTACTACTGCTACTACTTCTACTACCACGACTCCTCCTATTACTTCTACAACAACTGCAACTACTGCTACTCTACAACTACCACTACTTATACAACTAGTACCCCTTCAACTACTACTACTACTATTGCTACTACAATTATTACTTCTACTACTCCTACTACTACTACAATGACTACTTATACTACTCCTACTACTACAACTACTATGTCAAGCACTACTACTACTACTTGTCAAGCACTACTACTACTACTTCCACTATGACTACTACTACTACAGCTACTACTACTTCTACTACAGCAAGTACTACTTCAGCTAGTGCTACAACTACTACTCCTACTTCCACTATTACTACTACTACAACAATTACTAGAATTACCGCTATTATTACCACCACAACTACTAATACACCTAATATCGCTATTACTACTACTACTACTACTACTACTGCTACTACTATGGCTGCTGCAACTACTACTACTACTACTCCAACTACTACTACTATTATTACAACTACAACTATTACTTCTACTACTCCTACAACAAGTACTACTATTACTACTAAAACAACAACAACAACAACAACTACTACAACAACTACTACTACTACAACAACAACAACAACAAGAACAACTACTACTACTACTACTACTACTATTACTACAACAACAACAACAACAACTACTACTACTACTACTACAACTCCTACTGCTAATACTACTACTGCTACTACAACAACAACAACAATTACTACAACTCCTACTACTTCAACTGCTACTAAAATTACTTCTGCTACTACCACTACCCCTACTACTACTACTACTACTCTTACTTCTACTACTACTACTACTACTATGACTACAACTATTACTACTAATACTTTTACCACTAATTGTACTCCTCCACCTATTCCAACTACTACTCCGATTACAACTACTAATAGCATTACTAGTACTACCACTGCCACAACTATTACTAGTACAACTACTACTACTACTACTACTACTAATACTACTACTACTACTACTACAACCTCTACTACAACTTCTACAAGTACTACTACTTCTACCACTACAACTGCTAATATTGAAACTGCTACTACTACAACTAGTACAACTACTACTACTCCTCCTCCTCCTACTACTAGTCCCACCACTGCGGCTGCTGCTGTTTTAGCTACTCCTACTACTACAACTACTATTACGACTATATCTACTCCTACGACTACTGCTTGTACCACTACGACAACTACTACTACTACTACCCTACAACTAACACTACTTCTTGTACTACTAGTACTCCTTCTACTACTACCACTACTATTACTACTATAATTACTACAACAACTACTACTATTACTACTACTACGACTACAACTACTGCCCCTACTACAACTCCTCGTATTAGTACTACTATTACAAGCAATACTATTGCTACTTCTACTACTAATACTACTACTATTACTACTACTACTACTCTACTAATATTACTACTACTATTACAATAATATAAACAACAACTACTACAACTACTACTACTTTTACTACAACTACAACTACAAATACCACTACTGCTACTACTGTTGCTACAACAATCCCTATTACAATTAATATTGCTACTACTACACTAGTACTACACTGCTACTACAACTACTATTATTGCTACTACAACAACCCCTACTACTATTGGTACTACTACTACTACTACTACTACTACTACTACTACTACTACTACTACTACTACTACTACTACTACTACTACTACTACTACTACTACTACTACTACTACTACTACTACTACTACTACTACTACTACTACTATTACTCCTGCTACTACACTGCTAATACTACTGCTACTACTGCTACTACACTGCTAATACTACTGCTACTACTACTACTTCTACTTCTACTTATACTTCTACTATTACTACTACTACAATAACTACTACTACTACAGCTGCTGCTGCTGCTACTACTACTACCACTGCTACTACTCCAATTGTTGCTACTACTACTCCCACTACTACAATAACTATTAGTACTACCACTACTCCAACTACTACTGTAGCTACTAATGCTGCTACTAGTACTCCACTACTACTACAACTACTATTACTAGCATTGCTACTACTCCAACAACTACTACTATTACTACTACTAATAAAACTACTACGAGTACTGCTACAACAACCCCTTTCATGACTAGTACTAGTACTTCTACTAGAATTACTACTACTACAACTAATACTACAACTATTACTAATGCTGCTACTACTACCACTACTACTCCTACAACTACTACTACTACCACTTCTACTCCTACAACTACTACTACTACCACTTCTACTACTGCTCCTTCCACTACTACTATAAATACCACTGCTACTACTGCTACTACTCTAACAACCACTACCACTCCAACTACTACTCTGATTGCTACGACTATTACTATTTCTACTTCTATAACTACTACGACAACAATTATTATTACTACTACTACTACTTCTACAACTATTACTACAACTATTAATCAAACTACTACTATTGCTACTACCACTACTACTACAATTGCTACTGGTACAACTACTTCAACTATTATCACAACAACTACTACTGCTACTACTACTAATACTACTATTGCTCCAACTACAACTACGGCTAACACTCCTATGACTTCAATGACTACTACTCCAACTACTACTGCAACTACTAAACTCCTACTATTACTACTGCTGCTGCAGCTACTACTACTACTACTACTACCACTGCTACTGCTACTACTATTACGACTACTACAATTGCTACCACTACACCTACTTCTATTACAACTACTACTACAAGTTGTTCTAATACTACCACTCCAAACACTCCTACTACTACTACTATTTCAATAAGTGCTACAGCTGCTACTACTAAATTACTAAAAGAACAACTGCCATTGCTACTACACCTTCTACTTCTTCTACTGCTACTACTACTGTGAATACTACCACTACTATTGCTCCTACTTCTTCCGCGGCTACTGCTACTACTACTACAATAACTATTACTATTCCTTCTGCTACTCCTATTGCTACTACTTCTACCTTCTCCTACTATTACTACCATAGCTACTACGACTCCTACAGCAACACCTATTACTACTACTACAACTACTACTACTTATAATACTAATATTACAACAACTGTTGATACCGCTACTACTACAACAACAACTACTACTACTATTACTGCTGCTGTTACTACCACTACTACTACTACTACAAATACTGCTCCTACTACTACTACTTCTAATCTTATTACTACTACTACTAGTACTACTATGACTTATACTACTATCACTACAACTACAACTACTATTGCGGCAACGACTACTACTGCTGCTACTACTACTATTACTACTACTACTACTACTACTACTATTGCGATTGCTACTACTCCAATTACTACTACAACTACTAGTACTACTACTACTCCTACTGCAACCCCTTCTTCTTCTACCACTCTTGCTACTACTGCTGCTTCTAAAACCTCAACTACTACTACTAGCACTATCACCACCACTAGTATTACTACTACTATTACAACAACTACTACTACTACCCCTTCTACTACTACTACAACAAGTACTTCTTCTACTACTATTATTACTGCTACTTCTAATTCTGCTACTACTATTACTACTAGTAGTACTACTACTACTGCTACTATTTCTACTTCTGGGACTGCTGTTACTATTAGTAGCACTACAACTACTGGTGCTACTTCTACTAATATAAAAACTGCTACTGCTACTACTACTACAACTATGACTAGTACTGCTACTACTGCTACTGCTGCTACTATTGCTACAACTAGTCCATTTACAACTAGTACTACTTCTACCACTGCTACTACTACTAGTACTACTACTAGTACTACTACAACAACTATTGCTACTACTACTACTTCCTCTACAACTACTGCTGCTGCTATAATTGATACACCACCACCACCACTATACTACTAGCACTACTACTACTCCAACTAATACTACTATTACTACTATAAATACTACAACAACAACAACAACTAGTAGTAGTATAACAACTCCTACCATGACTACTACTACTATGACTACTACAGCTACTCCTGCTATTATTACTACTAGCCCTATTACTACTACTACTGCTGCTACTATTACTATGACAACTTCTACTACTACTACTTTTGTTATGACTACTACTACTGCTGCTGCAATAAATTCAGGCAAGTGACTGATATTGCTACAGCAACTACTACTACTATGACACCTACTACTAGTATTACAATTACTACTACTACTACTACTATTGAGACTTTCCTACTATTACTACAGCAACTACTACTACTACTACAACTACTGTGACTGCTACTACTGCTACTACTTCTATTGCTACTACTTCTACTCCTACTTCTGCTACTACTATTACTACTACTACTGCTGCTGCTGCTACTATTACTACTACTATTGCTACTATGGCTACTACTAATACTAGTACTACTATGACTACTACTACTTAAATTAGTACTATTACTACTACTACAACAACTTTAACTACTACTACCACTACTTCTACTAGTTCTATTATTACAACAACAACTACTACTACTACTATTACTCCTACTACTACTACCATTACTCCTCCTACTGCTACTAGTACTACTACATCTTCTACCACTACTACTACGACTACTACTACTACTACTTTTACTCCTACTACTACCACAACTACTACTACTGCAACATGTACAACTACTTCAACTTCTCCTGTTATTGCTACTACTTCTGCTACTACTACCACTAGTAATGCTGCTACTACTACAACTGCAACTACCACGACTACAACCATGACTATGACTACTACTACTATGATTATGACTACTACTACTTCTACTACTACTCCTACAACTAATACTGCTACTACTACTGCTACTGCTATAATATCTACTACTACTACTTCAACTACTGCTACTACACTACTAGTTCAACTACTACTATTGCTACTACTACTACTTCTATTACTACTACTATTGCTACTACTTCTGCTGCTAGTACTACTAGTACTACTACTACTACTACTACAACTCCTACTACTCGATTAATATTACTAATGCTACTACTACTACTTCTACTTCTAGTAATAGCAATTGCGATAGTAATAATAGTCATAGTAGTAGGAGTAGTAGCAGTGGCATTAGTAGTAATAATAATAGTAGGAGGAGGAGTAGTAGTTGAAGTAGTAGTGGTTATGGTAATAGAAGTAGAAGTAGTATTATTAGTAGTAATAGTAGTAGTTATAATAGTAGTAGTAATTCTAGTAATAGTAGTAGAAGTAGTAATGGTGGTGGTGGTGGTAGTTGTAGTAGTAGTTTTTGTTGTATTAGTAGTAGAAGTAGTAATAGGAGTAGGAATACTAGTAGTAGTTGTAGTTGTATTTGTTGTTGTTGTTGTAGTAGTAGTATTATTATTATTATTATTAGCAGTAGCAGTAGTAGCAAAAGTAGTAATAGTAGTCATAGTAGTAATTAGAGTAGTAGTAGTAGTAGTAGGAGTAGTAACAGGAGTAGCAGTAGAAGTAGTAGTAGTATCAATAGTAATAGAAGTAGCAGAAGTAGTAGTTATAGTAGTAATAATAGTAGAAGTAGGAGTAATAGAAGAAGCAACAACAGAAGTAGTAGAAATAGTATCACTAATAGTAGTAGTAGTAGTAGTATTAGGAGTAATAGTAGTAGTAGTAGGAGGAGGTGGAGGAGGAGTAGTAGTAGTAATAGTAATAATAAAAGTAATATTAGTAATAATAGTTGTTGTAGGTGTAGTTGTAATTGTAGTAGTAGTAATAGTAATAGTAGGAGCAGTATTAGTAGTATTAGCTATAGTTGTTATAGAAGTAGTTGTATTAGTAGTAGTAGTTGTTATTGTAGGTACAATAGTAGTATTAGTTGTAGTAGTTGTAGTTGTATTAGTAGTTGAAGTAGCTGTACAAGTAGTAGTAGTAACAACAACGATAATAGTAGTTATAAGAATAGCAGTTGTTGTAGTAGCAATAGTAGTAGCAGTAGTCATCACAACTGTAGTTGTAGAAGCACTAATAGTTGTGGCAACTATTGTAGAAGTAGCAGTGTTGTAGTACTAGCAGAAGTTGCTATAGTAGTAGTAGTCACAGTAGTAGTAGTAGCAGTAGCAGAAGTCATTGTAGCAATAGTTGTAGTAGTACCAGAAGTTCTAGTAGTAGTAGCCGTAGCAGCAACAGCAGCAGTAGTAGCAGTAGTAATAGCAGCAATAATAGTTTTAGTAGTAGTTGTACCAATAGTAATAGTAGTAGTAGTTGTTGTTGTAGCAAAATCAATAGTAGCCGCAATAGTAGCAGTTGTGGTAGTAGTAGTAGTAGTAATAATAGTAGTTGTTATAGTAGCAATAGTAGCAGTCATAGTAGTGGTAACAGTAGCAATAGTAGTAGCTGTAGAAGTTGCAGTAGTTGTAGTCATTGTAGCAGTAGCAGCAGTAGTAGTAATAGTAGAAATACTAGTTGCAGCACTAGTAGCAGAATTAGTAGTAGTACGAAAAAGAAGTAGTAGTTGCAGTAGTAGTAGCAGTAGCAGCAGTAGTAGCAGTATTAGTAGTAGTAGTAGTAGTTGGATTAGTGGTATTAGCGGCAGTAGTAGTAGTAGTTGCAGCAGTAGTAGTAGTACTAGCAATATTAGTAGTAGAAGTTCTACCAACAGTAGCAGTAGGAGCTGTACGAGTAGAAGTATTAGTAATTAAAGTGGTAGTAGTTGTAGTAGTAGTTGTAGTAGTAGTGGCGGTAGTTGTACCAGAAGTAGTAGTAGAAGTAGTATAGTTGTATCGTAGTAGTAATAACAGTAGTAGTAGCTATAGTAGTAGTAGGTGGAGTAGTAGTAGTAGTGGTGGTGGTAGTAGTAGTAGTAGTTGTTGTAGTAGTAGTAGTAGTAGTAGTTATAGGAATGGTAGTAGTCACACTAAGAGTAGTAGTGTTATTAGTAGTAGTAGGAGGAGGAGTAGTAGTAGTAGTGGTGGTGGTTGTAATCGCAGATGTAGTAGCCATATTAGTAGAAGTAGTAGTAGTAGTAGTTGTTGTAGTAGTAGTATTAACAGTAGTAATAGTAATAGTTGTAGGAGTAGATGTAGTGCTAGTCGTAGTAGTGGTTATGTGGTTATGGTAGTGCAGTTGTAGTAGCTATGTTTGTATAAGTAGAGGTAATAGTAGTAGTAGTAGTAGCATTAATAGTAGAAATAGTAGTAGCAGAAGTTGTAGCAGTAGTCATAGTAGTAGTAGTAGTAGTAGAAGCAATAGTAATAGTAGTTGTATTAGTAGTTGTAGTAGTATAAGTAGTAGTAGTACTATTAGCACTAGTAGTAGTGGTAGTAGTTTTAGTAGTAGTAGTAGTTGTTGTTGTTGTTGTTGTTGTTGTTGTTGTAGTAGTAGTAGTAGTAGTCGTAGTGATCATAATAGTAGTAGTAGTTGTTGTTGTGGCAGTATTAATATTAGTAGTGGTTGTAATATGAGAAGTAATATTAGTAGTAGGAGTAGTAGTAGGCACAGATGTAGGTGTACTAGAATAAATTATATTAGTGACAGTAGTAGTAGCAGTAGTAGTTGTAGCAGAGCAGCAGAAGTAGCAGCAGCAGTAGTAGCAGCAGCAACAACAGTAGTATCAGAAGTAGTCATCGTCATAGTAGTAGTAGTAAAAATAGTAATAGTTGAACAAATTGTTGTAGTTGTAGTAGTAATAGTTGTAGTTATAGTTGGCATACTAGGAGAACTTGTTGTAGTAGTAATAGTAGTAGTAGCAGAAGTAGCGGTATTCCCAGTAGTAGGAGAAGGAGTAGGAGTAGGTGTAGCAGTAGCATTAGTAGTAAGATTAATAGTAGTAGTAGTAGAAGTAGCAGTAGGAGTAGGAGTAGTAGTAGTAGTGGTGGTAGCAAAATAGTAGTGGTGGTAGTAATAGTAGCGGTAGTTGTAGAAGTAGTCACAGAAGTAGTAGCATTTGTAGTACTAATAGTAGTAGTACCAGTAGGAGTCTTAGAAGTAGTAGTAGTACTAGTAGTAGTAGTTGTAGTAGTAGCAGTACAAGTAGTAGTACTAGTACTAGTACTTGTAGCTATAGTAGTAGCAGTAGTAGTAGTAGTAGTAGAAGTAGTAGCAGTAGTCAGAGATGTAGTACGAGTGGTAGTACTAGTACTAGTACTTGTAGCTGTAGTAGTAGCAGTAGTAGTAGTAGTCTGAGATGTACTACGAGTGGTAGTACTAGTAGCAGCAGCAGAAATAGCATCAGCAACAGTAGTAGTATTAGTTGTAGTAAGTAGTAGTAGTTGCAGTAGTAGTACAAATAGCAGCAATTGTTCGGGCAATCATAGTAGCAGTCACAGTAGTAGTAATAGTTGTAATCGTAGTAACTGAATTAGTAGCAGCAACAACAATAGAAGTAGCAGTGGTAGTAGTAGTAGTAGATGTAGTAGCAACAGTAGTAGCAGTAATAGTAGCAAGAATAGGAGTAGTAGTGGCAGTAGTTGTTGTAGTAATAGTCACAATAGCAACAGCAGCAACAACTATCATTGTAGTAGCAATAGTAGTGGTAGCAATTGCAAGAGCAGTAGTGGTAGTAGTACTATTAGTAGCAGCAGTAGTAGTTGTTGTAGAAGTAGTAGTAGTAGTAGTAGTAGTCATTGTCGTAGTAGTTGTAGTAGTAGTAATAGAAGTAGTAGTTGTAGTAGTGGCAGTATTAGTAGGAATACGTGTAGGGGAAGGAATCGTAGGAATAGGTGTACGAGTAGTAGTATTGATAGGAGAAATAATAGTAGTAGTAGTTATTGTTGTAGGAGTAGCAGTAGCGGTTATAGAAGTTATAGTAGTAGTAGTAGGAGTAGTAGTAGTAGTAGTAATAGGAGGAGTAGTAGTAGTAGTCATAAGACTCACAGTAGCGGTAGTAGTAGTCATAGTAGTAGTAGTAGTAGTAGTCGTAGTAATATTAGTAGTACTAGAAGTAGTAGTTGTAGTAGTATTAGGAGTATTGATCATAGTAATTGTAGCAGTAGTAGCAGCAGTAGAAGTATACTAGTAGTAGTGGTAGTAATTGTAATAATAGTAGTCAGAGTAGCAGTAGTAGTAGTAGTTGCACTACTAGTAGTAGTAGGTGTAGTAGTAGGAGTCATAGTAGTAGTAGCAGTAGTAGTAGCAGCAGTAGCAGTTGCAGTAGTGGTAGCAATAGTAGTAGAAGTAGTATCCGTGGTAGAAGTAGTAATTATAGTAGTAGTAGTCGTCACAGTTGTAGTAGAAGTAGTAATAGAAGTAGTAGTAGTGGTAGTAGTAGTGGTAGAAGTCGTTGTACTAGAAGTAGTTGTAGTCGCTGAAGTAGTTGTAGTAGCAGAAGTTGTTGTAGTAGTAGAAATAGTAGTAGAAGTAGTAATAGGAGTAGTAGTAGTAATAGTACTAGCAGTACCAGTAGTAGTAGTACAAGTAGTAGTAGCAGAAGCAGAAGTTGTTGTAGTAGTTGAAGTAGAAGTTGCAGTAGTAGTTGTAGTACTACCAGTAGTAGGAGTAGTAGAAGTGGCTATTGTAGTAGTAGTATTAGTAGTAGTGGTGGCAGCAGTAGTAGTAGTTCTAATACTAGTAGCAGCCATAGTAGTAGTAGTAGTTGTTGTTGTAGT
>RXID01020802.1:0-21150 GCA_005019695.1 Trichopus zeylanicus subsp. travancoricus
CACAGCAGGAGGCTAAGAGCAGCAGGAGCAGTAGGAGCAGGAGCAACACAGCAGGAGGCTAGGAGCAGCAGCAGCAGGAGCCAGGAGCAACACAGCAGGAGCAAGTGAGCAACACAACAGGAGCAGCAGCAGCAACAACAACACAGCAGGAGCAACACAGCAGGAGCAACACAGCAGGAGGCTAGGAGCAGGAGCAGCAGGAGCAGCAGCAGGAGCAGCAGGAGGCTAGGAGCAGCACCCCTAGGAGCAACACAGCAGGAGCAAGTGAGCAACACAGTAGGAGAAGCAGGAGGCTAGGAGCAGCAACAACAACAACAACACAGCAGGAGCAACACAGTAGGAGCAACACAGCAACAGCAGGAGCAACACAGCAAGAGCCAGGAGCAGCACAGCAGGAGGCTTGGAGAAGGCTGAGCTGTAACAGCAGGACAATGTATAGTTGCAGACTAGCAGTCTAACAAAAGCGGGCAAGCTGCAAAACACTTCAACAGCTCAAATTCATGTAACAAGACAGTTCAAGACTTCAAGTCGCAGGAGCAGCAGTCAGCAGAGCAGCTGGAGCAGCACAGCAGCAGGAGCATGTATATTGTATAGTATCAGAAGCTGGCAAGCTGCACTACTGCAGAACACTTCAACAGTTATGTGGTTTAGAATAAATATGATCAACTGTAATTATGTGGTTCAGAATAAATAACAGTAATTATGTGGTTCAAAATAAATATGATCAATTCAGTAATCAGTTAGCATTTTAACTTTGAAGGATTATATTATGTCAAATGATCCATTAAGAAAAAAGCTTGAGAAATCTCCTGTAGTCCTGTGTACAGAAGTAACAAAATAGAAGCCAGAACTCAGAAGGCCCAGAACCAGAAGTTCCAACTTCCAAGCAGCATAACATTACTAGGGTGAAGCCAAAGAATGAGACAATCGTCCAATCAGTCACTTGCCCATATGCGAGCATAGCATATGGCAATGAGCCAATAATTCAACATCTTCATCGCCTCAAACAGCTTATGAAAATTCAACAAATATTATTAAAAAAACCATAAAACAATTCCAAGAGGGTCATACTGTCATATTCCCTCTCTGGCTGTCCCCGTGAGCGAATGGTAGGTAGTGGTTGCCTTCACAGGCCATCCAAACAACCATGCCATTGCTACAAGTAGGGGTGTGCATTCGGTTAAAACCGAACCGAACCGAACCAAACCGAACCGAACCAGAGTAGGGGACCATTGGAACACCTCCGCATCAAAACACCAAAGACAAAAAAAACCTCAAATAAAAGCAAAAATTCAAGAGGCTCAGATGGCTTTAATGCATCATCAAAAACGAAGATGTCTCTCCTCAGGCATCAACCTGCTTGGCGCAGAACTTCGATAGCCATAGGCGCAGAACTTTCCTGCGAGGCAGAAATTGGCATTGGACTTGGAATAACTGGATTTGTGCTTGAAAGCTGCTGACTGTCGTCCTGGTTTAACATCTGTCAATAGAAAAATACAGAATTACATATTAAATTGTATGAAATCAAAAAACCCTAATTTAATTTCACAAAATTCAACCCTAACCTTGCAATTTGATCCCGATGATGCCGTTGTAGAACCCTAATTTCACAAAACCATAATTTAATTTCACAAAAAATCAACCCTAAATTTCATAATTTCCGAAATACTCTCAACTTGCAGCTTAATCCGTTGTAGAAAAATGAGAGATTGAAGCTCAGAGCGTGACCAGAGAGATATTGAGGGGTTGGGACTGAGAGTCAGAGCCTCAGAGGAGAGGAGGAGGGGGGTGGTCCGGGGGGGGACCGTGGACGAAAGGATTAACAATAAAATCGTATGAAATCAAAAAACCCTAATTTAATTTCACAAAAAATCAACCCTAAATACCCTCACCTTGCAGCTTAATCCGTCGTAGACTCGTAGAAAAATGAGAGATTGAAACTCAGAGCGTCGACCAGAGAGAGAGGCGTCGCCGCGTCCGGACTCAGAGCCTCAGTCCTCAGAGGAGGAGGGCCAGGGGCGTCCGGGGGTGGACGAAAGCTGGAGGGATGAAGGCGCAACACCGCAGGTCCGCAGCAGCGAGAGCGAGAGAGGGAAAAGCGAGAGCGGCGAGAGCCAGAGCGAGAGCGGCGAGAGCCAGAGCGGCGAGAGCGGCGACGCCGGCGAGAGCAAGAGCGAGAGCGCCGAGAGGGTTATGGTTAGGGTTAGCAGAATAGCAGGGGTCCGAAGTCCGAACCGCTCTGCTGAAAACAGAGATTATATAGGCGATCGGCGGTCCGGTCTGTTCGAGCCGATTAGACCAAAACCAAAACCAAAACTGCAGTATATAGATATATATATATAATTCGGTTCGGTTCAGTTTTTACGGTTTTCGAAAATTAGAAACCGAAACCGAACCGAAATTTTAAATTTTTTTTTTACAAAACCGAAACCGAACGGAGAACCGAATAAATCGAACCGAATGGGTTATTCGATTTCGGTCGGTCGGTTCGGTTCGGTTAAAACCGAATAGTGCACACCCCTACTTACAGTTGTAGTTATTGTAGTAGTTGCAGTTATAGTAGTAATATTAGTTGTAGCAGTAGATGTAGTTACAGTAATTGTAGTAGTAGTAGAAGTCATAGTGGCAAGAGAAGTAGTGGTAGTAGTAGCAGCAGCCGCAGGAACACCAGAAGTAGTAGTAGTTGTAGTAGTAGTCGTAGTTGTAGTAGTAGTAAAAGTATAGTAGCAAAAATTGTAGTAGTAATAGTAGATAGTAGTAGGGGTAGTAGAAGTACTAGTAGTTGTAGAAGTTGTAGTAGTCATAGTAGCTGTAGCAGCAACGGCAATTGTAGTTGTAGTAGTTGTAGTAGTAGTAATAGTAGTAGCAATAATAGCAATATTCACTATAGGAGCACCAATATAAGTAGCAGTAGTAGCTTTCTTAGTCGAGGTAGTAGTAGTTGTTGTAGCCGCAGAAGTAGTAGGAGTAGTAAAGTAGTAGTAGTAGCTATTGTAGTAGCAGCCCAAGCATAAGTTGGAGAAGTAGTAGTAGCAGCAGTAGCAGTAGTAGTAGCAGCAATAGTAGTAGTAACAGTCAGAGCAATAGCTGAAGAAGCAATAGTAGTTACACTAGTAGAAGTAGTTGGGGAAGTACTAGTAGTAGCAGTAAACGTAGTGGTAGCATTTGTAGTAGTAGCAGTAGCTGCAATTGTAGTAGTAGTAGTAGCAATTGTAGGGGTAGTAGCAGCAGTTGTAGCAATAGCAAGAACAATAGTAGTTGTTGCAGCAGTAGTTATGTTAGAAGCAACAGCAGTAGTAGTATTAGTAGTAGTAGTAGTAGGAGAGTTTGTAGTTGTGGTAGTAATGGTGGTTGTATTAGTAGTAGCAGAAGCAGTAGTAGTAGTAGTAGTGGTCAAAGAACTAGTAGAAGTAGTAGTGGTAGTAGTGGTAGAAGTAGTAGTTGTGGCAATAGCAATAGAAGCAATAGTGGAAGCTATAGATGTAGTAGTAGTAGTAGTAGTAATAGTAGAGGTGGTAGTATTCTTAGTTGTTGTAGTAGCAATAGTAGTCACACAGGTAGTTGTAGTAGTAGTTGTTGTAGTTGCAGTAGCAGCAGTAGTAGTGGTAGTAGTTGTAGCAAGAACAATAGTAGCAGTAGTAGCAACAGCAGAACCAGCAACAGTTGTTTAGTTATAGTAGGACTAGTAGTAGTAGTTGTAGCACCAACAACAGTAGTAGCAATAGTATTAGTAGTTGTAGTAATCATAGTTGAAGTAGTAGTAGCAAGCAGAAGTAGTAGTAGCAGTTCAAGCAGCAGCAGTAGTAGTAGCTGTAATATTAGCAGGAATAGTAATTATAGTTGGAGAAGCTGTAAGAGTAGTAGTTGTAGCAGCAGCTGTAGCAGTAGTAGGAGTAGTAGTGGTGGTAGTAGTAGTTGTAGTAGTTGTGACAGCTTTAAGTGCAGCAATAGTAGTAGTAGAAATAGTAGTGGTAGTAGTTATTGTAGTAGTAGTGGCCACAGTAGTAACAGAAGTTATTGTAGTGGCATTTGTAGTTGTAGTCATAGTAGTAGTATTAGTAGTAGCAAAAATAATAGTAGCTGTAGTAGTAGCAGTAGTAGTAATTGTACAAGTTATAGCATCTATAATAGTAGTAGTAGCAACAGTAGGAGTAATAGCAGCAGAAGTAGTACGAGTTGTAGTAGTACTAGCAGTAGTATTATTAGTTGTAGTAGTAGTAGTAACAATAGTAGTAGTAGGAGGAAGAAATAGTAGCAGTGGTAGTACTAGTGGTTGCAGCAGCAACAACAACAAAGTAGTAGCAGCAACAGTAGTAATAATAGTAGTGGGAGTTAATATAGTAGTTGTAGTAGTAGTAGAAGCAGCAGCAGTAGTAGTAGTAGAAGCGGTAGCAGCAGTTGTAGTAGAAGCAATAGCAACTGTAATAGTAGTAGCAGTAGCTGCAGTAGTAGTAGTAGCAGAAATAGTAATAGTCGCAATAGTAGTAGTAGTAGTAGTCGCAGCAAGAGTAGCTGAAGTAGTAGAAGAGGTAGTAGTAGTATTAGTTGTAGTAGTCATAGCAGTTCCAATAGTAGTAGTTGCACCAGCAGTAAAAGCAGCAACATTAGTGGCAGTTTTAGCATTACTAGAAGAAGTAGTAGTAGTGGCAGCATCAACAGAAATAGTAGTAGTTGTTGTAGCAGTAGTGGTTGTAGGAGTAGTAGTAGTAGTAGTAGTAGCATATGTAGTATTAGTAATAGCAGTAGTATTAGTAGTAGCAGCAGCAGTAGTAGGGGAAGCAGAAGTAGTAGCAGTAGTACTATTGGTAGTTGTAGTAGAAGCAGTAGCAGTAGTAGCAATAGAAGTAGTAGTAGTAGTAATAGTGGTAGTAGTATCAGTAGTAGCAGCAGCAGTAGTATAACTAGTCACAGTAGTAGTAGTAGCAGAAATAGTTGCAGTGGTACTTGCAGTTGTTGTAGTAGAAGCAGTAGAAGTAGTAGCAGCAGTAGTGGCAGTGGCAGTAGTAGTAGTGGTAGTAGAAGTAGCATTAGTAATAGTAGTAGTAATAGCAATAGCAGTCATTGTTGCAGTAGCAGTAGCAATAACAGTAGTAGTAGTAGGAGAAGAAGTAGTAGTTGTTATTGTGTTTGTTGTAGGAGAAGTAGTAGTAGTAACAGTAGTAGTTGTTGTTCTTATAGTAGCAATAGTTATCTTAGTAGTAGTATTAGTAGTAGCCGCAATTGTAGTAGTAGAAGTAATAGTAGCGGCGACAACAATCGTAGTATTAGTGCAGTAGTAGTCATAGTAGTAGTAGTGACGATAATAGTAGTAGTAGTAACAGTAGTAATTATTGTAGTAGTAGTAGCAGTAGCAGTTGTAGTGGTAGTAGTAGTAGCAGTAGTATTAGTTGCCACAGTTGTAGTAGTTGTTATAATGGTAGTAGTAGTTGCAGTGGTAGTAGCAGAGGTAGTAGTAATAGAAGTAGTAGTAGAAGCAGTAGTAGTAGCAAAAGTAGCAGCAGTAGTAGTAGGAGCAGTGGTATCAGTAGTCGAAGTAATAGTAGTCACAGCAATAGTAGTAGCTATAGTAGTAGCAATAGCAGTAGTTATAGTAGGAGAAGTACCAGCAATAGAAGTAGTAGTAGTATTAGTAGTAGTCATAGTACCAGCAGTAGTAGCAGCAGAAGTAGTAGTAGTAGGAGAAGTTGTACTTATTGCAAAAGCAGTAATAGTACATCTGTAGTAGCCGTAGTGGTTGTAGCAGTAGTAGTCACAATGGTAGTAGTTGGTGAAGTAGTAGTAGAAGCAGTAGCAGTAGTTGAAGTAGAAGTACTAGTAGTTGTAGTTCTAGTGGAAGTTGTAGTTGTAGTAGTAGCAGTACTAGCACCAGTCGCAGTAATAGGAGTACTAGAATTAGCAGCCAAAATAGTAGCGAAAGTAGTGCTCGTAGTAGTTATTGCAGTCATAGCATTCGTAGTAGTAGTAGAAGAAGTAGCAGAAGTCTTAGTGGTAGTAGCAGCAGAAGTAGTAGTAGTAGTTGGAGTAGCGGCAGCAGTTGAAATAGTAGTTATAGCAGTAGGAGTAACAATGGTAGTAGTAGTAGGAGAAGGAGTAGTAGTTGTTGTAATAGTTGGAGTATCAGTAGTACCAATTGAGGTTGTCGTAGTGGTAATAGCAGGAGTTGTAGTAGTTGTGGTAGTAGTAGTAGTAGTATTAGGAGCAATAGCAATTGATGTCGTAGTAGCAGTAGCAGTGGGACTTCTAGTAGTAGTAGTTGTTGTTGTTGTTGTAGTGGTATTAGTACAAGTTGTAGTAGCAGCAGCTGTAGTAGTATTAGAAGCAACAGTAACTGAAGTAGTGGGACTAGAAGCAGTAGTAGTAGTTTTAATAATCGGGGTAGTATTAACAGTAGTTGTAGCAGCAATAGTAGAAGTAGCTGTCGTAGTAGCACCAGTAGGAGAAGTATGACAAGTAGTAGTAGTAGTAGCAGTAGCAGTAGTTCTAGCAATAGTAGTAGTAGTAGTAGTGAGAGCAAAAGGAGTAGAAGCAACAGTGGTAAGGGTAGTTGAAGTAGTAAGAGAAGTAGTAGTAGTAGTAGTAGATGTAGTGGCAGCATTCGTAGTAGTCGCAAAAGTAGTAGTAGTAGTATTAGTGGTAGTAGCAGTCGTAGTAGTAGTAGAGGCGGCAGTAGCAGTTGCAGCAATAGTAGTAGTCGTATTAGCAGTAGCATTAGCATCAGTAGCAGCAGTAGTTGTATTAGTAGTAGTAGTAGCAGTAGAGGTAGTAGTAGTGGTAGTAATAGTGGTAGTATAAGTAGTAGCAGTAGTAGCAGTAGTAGTAGTTGTAGTAGCAATAGTAGTGGTAGTAGTAGGAGCAGTAGTAGTGGTTATCGTAGTAGTATTAGGGACAGTAGTAGTAGTAGTAGTAGTAGTAGTAGTATTAATAGTAGTTTTAATAATAGTAGAAGTTGTAGTAGTCGTAGTAGTCGTAGTAGTTATAGTAGTAGTATGAGTAGCAGTAGTCTTAGAAGTAGTAGTAGTTATAGTTGTAGTTATGGTAGTAATAGCAATAGTAGTAGTAGTAGTGTTCATAGTAGTAGTTGTTGTTGTAGTTGTAGTAGTATTAGTAGTAGTAATTGTTGTTGTAGTAGCAGTTGTAGCAGTTGTAGTAGCAGCAGCAGTAGCAGTAGTTGTTGTGGTGGTAATAGTCGGAACAGAAGTAGTAGTGCTAGCAGTAGTAGTCATAGTAGTAGTTGTTGTAGTAGAAATAATAGTAGTAGAAGTAGCAGCAGCATTAGTAGTAGTAATAGTACAAGTTGCAGGAGTAGTATTAGAGGGAGGAGTAGTAGTAGTAGTAGTAGCAGTAGTAGTAATATTAGCAACAGTAGTAGTTGGAGGAGGAGTTGTAGTAGTAGTAGCAGTAGTTGGAGGAGCTATAGTACTAGTAGTAGTAGTAGCAATAGTAGCAATAGTAGTGGTTGCATTAGTAGTAGTATTAGCAGTAGCCTCAGTAGCAGTAGTGGCAATAATTATTGTTGTAGCAGTACTTATATTAGTTGTAGTCAAAGTAGATGCAGAAGTAGTAGTAGTAATAGTTGTAGTTGTGATCGTAGTAGCAAAAGCTGTAGTAGCAGTTGTAGAAGTTGTAGTAGCAGTAGATGCCAGACCAATAGTTGTAGAAGTAGTTGTAGTAGTCGGAGAAGTATTAGTAGTAGTAGCAGTAGCTATAGTAGTAGTCATTGTAGTTGCAACAATAGAAGTAGCAGTAGAAGTGGCATTGGTAGCAGAAGTAGTACTAGTGATGGTACCAATAGTTGTTGTTGAATCAGCAGTAGTAGAAGTTGTAGCAGTAGTAGCCGTAGTAGCTGAATTAGTAGCAGTAAAGGTAGTAGAAGTAGTAGTAGCAAAAGTTGTATCACTAGTACCAGAAGTAGTAGTAGGAGGAGAAGTAGTAATAGTAGTTGTAGCAGTACTAGTAGTGTTAATAGTGGGAGTCATGTTAGTAGCAGTAGTAGCGATAGTAGAAGTTGTTATAGTAGTAGTAGTTGCAGTTGTAATAGCAGTAGTGGTAGTAGTATTAGTAGTATCAGTAGAAGTAGGAGTAGTAGTAGTAGCAATTGCGGCAGTAGCTATAGTAGTAGCCGAAGTAGTAGTAGTAGTAGTAGTAGTAGTGGCAGAAGTAGTTGTAGTGGTTGCAATAATAGTTATAGTCGTAGTAGTACAAATAACAGTAGTTGTACTAGTAGAAGTAGTAGTAGGAGGAGAAGTAGTAGTAGCAGTAGTAGCAGTGGTAGTGGTAGTAGCAGTAGCAATAGCAGTAGTAGTAGTTGAAGTAATATTAGTAGGAGAAGTTATAGTTGTAGCAAAAGCAGTAGTACTAGCATCTGTAGTAGTAATAGTGGTAGTAGTAATAGCAATAGCAACAGCAGCAGCAGCAGCAGCAGTAGTGGTAGTAGGAGTAGTAGCAGCAATGGTAGTAGTAGGAGAAGTCGTAGTAGAAGCAGTAGCAATAGTTGAACAAGAAGTTGTAGTAGTTTTAGTTGTAGTTATAGCACAAGTTGCAGAGTTGTAGTAGTAGTTGTACTATCAATAGTCGCAGTAATAGTCGTAGTAGCAATAGCAGTAGAGGTAGTAGCGAAAGTTGTAGTAGTTGTAGCAATCATAGCATCCATGGTAGGAGTAGAAGTAGTAGCAGAAGTTATAGTGGTCACAATAGCAGAAGTAGTCATACTAGTTCGAGTAGTAGCTGCATTTGAAGCAGTAGTTGTAGTAGTTGGAGTAACAACAGTAGTAGTAGTAGTAGAAGTAGTAGTAGCAGTAGCAGTGGCAGTAGAAGTAGTACTAGTAATGGTAGTAGTAGCAGTAGTAGCAGAAGCAGTAGTTTCAAAAGTGGTAGCAGTGAAAGTAGTAGAAGTAGTACTAGTAGTAAAGGTAGCAGTAGTAATAGAAGTTGTAGTAGTAGTGCCAGAAGTAGTAGTAGTAGGAGAAGAAGTAATTATAGTTGTAGCAGTAGTAGTAGTATTAGTAGTAGTAGCCGTGTTAGTAGCACTAGTAGCAGTAGTAGCAGTAGTAGTTGTTGTTGTAGAAATAGCAGTAGCTGCGATAGTAGTAGTAGTTATAGTAGTAGTTGTAGTTATAGCAGTAGTAGTGGTAGCAGTATTATTAGTAGCAGTAGAAGTAGGAGTAGTAGTAGTAGCAGTGGTAGTATTAGCAGTAGCAGTTGTAGCAGTAGCTGTAGTAGCAGCAGAAGAAGTAGTAGTAGTAGTTGTGGAGGTAGCAGTTATAGTAGTAGTCGGAGTCATAGTTATAGCTGTAGTAGTAGAAATAGCAGTAGTTATAGTAGCAGAAGTACTAGTAGTAGGAGGAGTAGTAGTAGTAGTAGCAATAGTAGTAGTAGTAGTAGTAGTAGTAGTAGGATTAGTAGTAGCAGCAGCAGTAGTAGTAGCAGAAGTAGTAGGAGTAGGAAATCTTGTAGTAGTAGCAGAAGTAGTAATAATGGCATTTGTAGCAGTAGTAGTGGTAGTAGTAGTAGCAATAGCAGCAGCATCATGAGTAGTAGTAGCAGTAGTGGTAGTAGCAGTTGTAGTAGCAGTGGTACTAGTAGAAGAAGTCATTGTAGAAGTAGTAGCAATAGTTGAAGTAGAAGTAGTAGTAGTTGTAGTTGTGGTAGAAGTTGCAGTTATAGCACAAGTTGCAGGAGTTGTAGTAGTAGCAGTACTAGCAGCAGTTGCCGTAATAGTAGCAGCAGAAGTAGTAGTGAAAGTAGTACTTGTAGTAGTTGTAGTAGTCGTAGCATCCATAGTAGTAGTACATGTAAAAGGAGAAGTCATAGTGGTAGCAGCAGCAGAATTAGTAGTAGTAGTTGGGGTAGTAGCAACAATTGAAGCAGTAGTTGTAGCAGTAGGAGAAACAATAGTAGTAGTAGTAGTTGTAGTAGTTTGAGTATCAGTAGTGCCAATTGAGGTAGTAGTTGTAGTAGTAACAGGATCTGCAGTAGTTGTGGTGGTAGTAGTAGTAGTAGTTGGAGCAGTAGTAGTTCTTGTCATAGTAGCAGTAGCAGCGGGAGTTCCTGTGGCAGCAGTAGTAGTAGTTGGAGCGGTATTAGTAGAAGTTGTAGTAGCAGCAATCGTAGGAGTAGCAGAAGCAGTAGTAGCCAAAGTGGTAGGAGTAGAAGGAGTAGTAGTAGTTTTAGTAGTCGGGGTAGTAGTAGCAGTAGTTGTAGTAGCAGTAGCAGTAGAATTAGTTGCTATAGTAGTAGCAGCAGTAGAAGAGGTAGGACACGTAGTAGTAGTAGAAGTAGTAGGATTAGTCGTAACAATAGTTGTAGCAGTAGCAATAGTAATAGTAGTGCTAGCAGTAGCAGCAGAAGTAATAGCAGTAACCTTAGTAGAAGTTGCAGGCGTAGTAGTGGTAGCACTAGATGTAGTGGCAACATTAGTAGCAATCATAGTTGTAGTAGTAGTAGTCATAGTAGTAGTAGAGTAGTAGCGGCAGTAGAAGCAGTAGTAGCAGTAGCAACAACAGTAGTAGCAGTATTGGCGGCAGACTCAGCGATAGCAGCAACTGTCGTATTAGTAGTTGTTGTAGTAGGAGAAGTAGTAGTAGCAGCAGTAATAGTAGTAGTATTAGTAGTAACAGTAGTAGCAGCAATAGTAGTAATAGTACTAGTAGTAGCAGTAGTAGTATTAGTTATAGCTGTAGGAGCAGTCTGAGAAGTAGCGGTAGTAGTAGTTATAGTTGTAGTAGCAGAAGTTGTAGTAGTAGCAGTGGCTGTAGTAGTAGTTGTAGTAGTAGTATTAGTAGTAGTAGTAGTAGTAGTAGTACTAGCAGTTGCAGCAGTAGCAATAGCAGTAGCAAATGTAGTAGTAGTAGCAGTAGTAATGGCGGTAGTAGTTGTAGTAGTAGTCGCAGTAGTAGTTGTAGCCATAGTAGGTGTTGCAGTAGTAGTAGTAGTAGTAGTAGCAATAATAGTAGTAGTAGTTAGAGTAGCAGAATTGGTAGTAGTAGTAGTAGCTGTAGTAGTAGTCGTAGTAACTGTAGTAGTTGTATTGGTCGTAATAGTAGTAGTAGTGGTTGTAGTAGTAGTGGTAGTAGTGGTCCCACTAGCAGTTGTTGTAGCTGCAAAAGTAGTAGTAGTAGTACTAGAAATAGAAGTAGTAGTAGTAGTAGTATTAGTAGCAGCAGCAGTAGTAGTAATACTAGTACTTGTAGTACTACTAGTAGCAGTAATAGTAGAAGTAGTACATGCAGTAGTTGTAGTAGTCGTAGAAATAGCGGCTGAAGTAGTAGTACAAGTAGTACTAGTGGTCAGTTGTCATAGTAGTCGTAGCAACAGTAGAAGTAGTAGCTGTAGAAGTAGTAGTAGTGGCAGTAGTAGTAGTAGCAATAGTAGTAACAGTGGTAGTAATAGCAATAGAAGTAGCCAGAAAAGAAATAAACGTAGTAGTAGTAAGTTGCAATAGGAGTATCAGCAGTAGCTTCAGTGGCTGTAGTAGAAATGGTAGTAGGAGTAGGAATAGTGGTAGGACTAGGACAAGTGGTAGTATAAGCTGTAGCAGTAGTAGTAATATTAGTAGCAGTAGTTGAATTAGTAGTAGTAGCTGTTGTAGCAAAAATAACAGTAGTTGTAGCAGTTGTAGCATTTGCAGCAGCAGCAGTAATAGTAGTATCTGTGGTAGAAGAAATAGTAGCCGTAGTAGTGGCAGTAGTTGAAGACATAGTAGTAGTAGGAGGAGGAGTAGTAGTAGTATTAGTAATAGTAGTCGTAGTTGTAATAGTAGGAGTAGTAGCTGTAGTAGCAAAAGTAGTAGTAGAACTAGTAGTAGTACTAGCAATAGTAGCAGTAGTAGCGGAAGGAGTAGTAGCAATAGTAGCTGAAGTAGTAGAAGTAGTAGTAGTTGTCATAATTGTAGCGGTCGAAGCAGCCGTAGTAGCGGAAGAAGAGGTAGCAATAGTAGTTGTAGTAGCTATTGTAGAAGCAGAAGTAGTAGTAGTAGCAACTGTGGTAGCCGCAGTATTAGTAGTAGTAGTGGTAGTAGTATTAGTAGTAGTAGCAGTAGTAATAGCAGTAGTTGTAGCAGTAGTCGTAGTAGTAGCAGCAGCAGCAATAGTTGTAGTAGGCATAACAATAGTAGCAGAAGGAGCAGCAGTAGTTGAAGTAGTAGCCGCAGTAGTGGCAGTAGTAGCAGCAGTAGCAATAGGAGTTGTAGTAGCAGTACTACCATTAGTAGTAGTAGTAGAAGTAGCAGTAGTTGTAACAGTAGAAGTAGCAGTAGTAGATGTAGTTGTAGTAGTAGCAATAGCTATAATAGTTGTTCTAGCAATAGTAGTAGTAGTAGTAGTAGTAATAGTAGCAGTAGCTGTTGTAGAAATTGTAGTACTAGTAGTAGAAGTTGTATTAGTAGCTACAGTCGCAATAACAGCAGTAGTTGTAGAAGTTGTAGAAATAGTAGTTGTAGTAGCAGAAGATGCAATGGTGGTTGCCACAGTAGCAGCACGAGTTGTCGTAGTTGTAGTAGCAGTCATTGCAGTAGTAGTAGTAAAAGTAGTAGTAGCAGAAATTGTAGTAGTGGTAGTAGCAGTAGGGGTCGTAGAAGTAGTAGTAGCAGGAGTAGAAGTTGTAGTAGCAATAGTAGCCATAGCACTATGGGCAGTTCTAGTTGTAATGGTTATAGTTGTAGCAGTTGTAGTCGCAGCAGTAGATGTAGCAGCAGCAATGGTAGCAGTAGTAGTAACAGTAGCAGCAGTAGCAGTAGTAGTAGTAGCGATAATAGCTGTAGTAGCAACGGTAGTAGTAGTAGTAGTTAGAGCAGTAGTAATTTTAGAAGTATTTTTAGTAGTAGCACGAGTAGTAATAGTAGTAAAAGTAGTGCTGTAGTAGAAGTAGTACTAGTAGTGGAAATAGTAGCAGATGTAGAAGTAGTAGTAGAAGTAGTGGTAGTAGTAGTTATGGCAGCCGTAGTAGTAGTAACAGTAGTAGTTGTTGTTGTTGTAGTAGTTGTACTATTAATAGTAGTCGCAGTAGTTGCCGAAGTCGCAGTAGTTGTAGTAGTAACAGTAGAAGCAGTAGTAGCAACTGCCAAACTTGTAGTACTAGTAGTAGTAGTACCCGTAGCAATAGTAGTGGTAGTAGTTGTAGGAGAAGAAGTGGAAGTAGTAGCAGTTGTAGTAGAAACAGTAGTCATAGTTGTATTAGTAGTAATGGTAGTAGTAGTGGTAGTAGTATTAGTGATTGCAGCACCAGTAGTAGTAGTAGTAGTAGTAGTAGTAGTAGTAGTAGTAGCAGAAGTAGTAGTATTAGTAGTAGAAGTAGTCAAAGTAGTAGTAGATGTTGTAGTGGAAGTAGTAGTAGTAGTAGTAATCGTAGTCGTAGTCGTAGCAGTAGAAGTAGAAGTTGTGGTAACAATAGTAGTTGTAGCATCATTGGCAGTTGCTGCTATAGTAGTTGTTGTAGTAGTACATAACATTAGTAGCAGAAGCAACAATTGTGATGATAATAGCAGTAGTATCTGTAGTAGTAGCAATAGAAGTAATAGTAATAATTTTAGCAGTCGGGGTATTAGCAGTAGTTGTTGTAGCAACAGTAGTAGTAGAAGTAGTAGAAGTAGTTGAAGTAGCTGTCGTATTCAGAGCCAGAGTAGAAGTAGTAGTAGCAGTTATAGTAGTAGTAGCGGTGGTAGCAGTAGTTATCGAAGCAATAGTAGTAACAGTAGTAGAAGTAGTAGGGCAAGTTATAGTAGTAGCGGTAGCTGTAGTGGCAGCATTAGTGGCAGAAGCAGCAGCAGTAGTAGTAGTAGTAATAGTAGTAGTAGTAGTAGCAGTAGTAGTGGTAGTAGAAGTAGTAGTAGTAGTAGTAGCAGTAGTTGTAGTTATAATAGTAGTAGTATTAGAAGTAGCATCAAATGTAGGAGTAGCAGTAGTATTTGTAGTAGTAGTAGCTGAAGTTGTAGTAGTGGTAGTAATAGTGAATGTATCAGTTGTAGCTGTAGTAGCAGCAGCAACAGTAGTAGTAGCAGTAGTAGTAGAAGTAGTATTACTAGTAGCAGTAGTGTAGTTGTAGTAGCAGCAGTAGTAATAGTAGCTGTTGTAGTAGTCATTGTAGTAGTCGCTGAGGCAGTATTCTTAGCAGTAGTAGCGACTATCGTAGTAGTTGTTAGTTGTAGTTATGATAGTTGTAGTAGCAGCAGCAGCAACAACCATAGTAGTAATAGTAGTGGTTGTAGTAGTAGTTGTTGTTGTAATAACAGTAGCAGTTGTAGCAGCAGCAACAGCAGTAGCAGCAGTAGTAGTAGTAATAATAATAGTAGCAAAAGTACTAGTCATAGTAGTTGTAGTCATTGTAGTAGTAGTTGTACTAGAAGTAATATAAGCAAAAGTAGCAGCAGTAGTAATTGTAGTAGTGCTGGCAGTAGTAGTACTATAAGGAGTAGCAGCAGTAGCAGTCGTAGTAGGAGCAGTTGTTGTAATAAAAGCAGCAGTAGTAGTTGGAACAAGAGTAGTAGTAGCAGCAGTAGTAGCAGTAGTAGTTGTAGTAGGGGTAGCATCATTAGTCATAGTAGCAGTAACATCAATAGCTGTAGTAGCAATAATGACAGTAGTAGCAGTAGCAGTAGAAGTAGTAGTGATAGTAGTAGTAGCAGCAGTAGCAGTAGAAATAGTAGGAGAAGCTGTAGTAGTAGTAGCAGTAAGAGTAGCGATAGTAGTAGTAGTAGTAGTCTTAGTAGTTGTAGTAGCAGTAGTAGTTATAGTAGTAGCAGCGGTAGTAGTAGTAGTAGCTGCAGCAATAGGAGCAATAGTTGTTTAGTAATAGTAGTACTACTAGTAGTAGTAGTATTAGCAGAAGTAGTAGCAGTAGTACTAGTAGTAGTAGTGGTTGAAGCAGCAGTGGTAGTAGTTGCTATATTAGTTGTAGCAATAGTAATATTAGTATGAGAAGTTGTAAGAGTAGTAGTTGAAGCAGCAACTACAACAACAGTAATAGTTGTAGTTGTAGTAGTTGTTGTTGTTGTAATTGTAGTAGTAGTAGTAGTAGTAGTAGTAGTAGCAGTAGCAGCATTTTCAGTACTAGTAGAAATAGTAGTAGTTGTAGTAATAGTAGTAGTAGTAGTAGTCGTAGTAGTAATAAAAGTAGTAGTAGTGGCATTTGTAGTTGTAGTTGTAGTAATAGTAGTATTAGTACTAGCAATATTAGCAGTTACAACATCTACAATAGTAGTAGTAGCAACAGTAGCAGCAATAGTCATAGTAGTAGTAGGAATAGTAGTCATATTATTAGTTGTAGTAGTAGTAGTAACAATAGTAGCAGTGGGAGGAAAAAGTAGTTGCAATCATAGTAATAGTAGTTGCAGCAGAACCAGTAGCAGCAGCAGCAACAGTGGTAACAGTAGTAGTGGTTGCAGTAATAGTAGCAACAGGAACAACAACAGTAGTAGTAGTTGAAGTAATAGCAACAGTAATAGTAGTAGCTGTAGCTACAGTAGTACTAGTAGCAATAGTAGTACTAGTAGCAGAACTAGTAGTAGTATTAGTAGTAGCAGTAGTAGGAGTAGAAGAAGTAGTAGAAGAGGCAACAGTAGTATCAATAGTAGTAGCCGCAGCAGTTCCAGTAGTAGTAGTTGCACCAACAACAGAAGCAGCAACATTAGTAGCTATCTCAGTATTACTAGAAGTAGTAGTAGTAGCAACTGCATCAGCCGAAGTAATCGTTGTTGTAGCAGTAGTGGTTGTATTAGTAGTAGTAGCAGTAATAGCACATGTGGTATTTGTAGTAGTAGTAGTAGTAGTAATAGCCGCAATAATGGTAGAGGCAGCAGAAGTAGTAGCGGTAGTACTTGTAGTAGTTATAATAGAAGCCGTAGCAATAGCAGCAGCAGCAGTAGTAGTGGTAGTAGAAGTAGTAGCGGTGGTACTAGTGGTCGTTATAGTAGAAGCAGAAGTAATAGTAGTAGCCGCAAACGTAGAAGTAGTAGTAGTAGTAGTAGTAGTAGTAGTAGTAGTAGTAGTAGTTGTATAGCAGTAGCAACAGCAACAGTAGAAGTAGTAGTAGTAGCAGTATAGCAGCAGCAACAACAATAGTTGTAGTACTAGTAGTAGTAGTTGCAGAAGTAGTTCCAGTAGTACTTGTAGTTATTGTAGTGGAAGTAGTAGTAGTAGTAGCAGCAATAGTGGTGGTAGTAGTAATAGTAACTGTAGTGGAAGTAGTATTAGTTGTTGTAGTAGTAGTAGCAATAGCAGTAGTTGTAGCTGTAGTAGTAGCAGTAGTTGTAGTAGCAGCAGGAGTAGTCGTAGTAGTTGTTGTTGTTTTTATTGTAGGAGAAGTAGTAATAGTAGTGGTAGTAGTTGTTGTTGTTATTGTAGTAGTTGTAGTAGCAGTAGTAGTCTTAGCATTTGTAATAGTACTAGTTGTAATAGTGGTAGCAGCAATTGTAGTAGTAGCAGTAGTAGTAGCTGCAATAACAATAGTAGTATTTGTGTAGCAATAGTCGTATTAGTCGTAGCGACGGTAGTAGTTGTAGTAGTAATTTTGCAGTAGTAATAGTAGCAACTATTGTAGTAGTAGTAGTAGTAGTAGCTGTAGTAGTAGTGGTGGTAGTAGTAGTAGCGATAGTATTCGTCGCCACAGTAGTAGTAGTAGTTGTAATAGTAGTATTAGCTGCAGTAGTAGTCATAGTGGTAGTGGTACCAGAAGTAGTTGTAGAAGCAGTAGTAGTAATTGAAGTAGAAGTAACAATAGTAGCTAAAGTAGCAATAGTAGTCGTAGGAGCAGTTGTATCACCAGTCGCAGTAATAGTAGTCGTAGTAGTAGTAGTAGCCGTAGTAGTTCCAGTAGCAATAGTTATAGTAGAAGAAGTAGTAGTAGTAGAAATAGTAGTAGTAGTATTAGCAGCAGTAGCAACAGTAGGAGTAGTAGTAGTAGAAGCAACAACATTAGTAGTAGCAGAAGTAGTAGTAGTAGGAGAAGTTGTATTTGTAGCAGATGGAGTAATAGTATCATCTATAGCAATAGTTGTGGTAGTAGCAGTAGCAGTAGCAGCATTAGTAGTAGTAGTTGTAGCAGTTGTGTTAGTAGCAATGGTGGTAGTAGGAGCAGTAGTAGTGGAAGCTGTTGCAGTATTTGAAGTAGAAGTAGTAGTAGTTGTAGTTAGAGTCGAAGTTGCAGTTATTACACAAGTTATAGTAGTTGTAGCACTAGCAGTACTAGCAGCAGTCGCAATAATAGTAGTAGTAGTAGCTGCAGCAGAAACAGTAGCGGAAGTAGTACTTATCATTGTTGTAGCAGTCACAGTGGTACAAGCAGCAGAAGTATTAGTAGTAGTTGGAGTAGCAGCAGCAGTTAAAGCAGTAGTTGCAATTGTAGGAGTAACAAGAGTAGTAGTAGTAGTAGAATTAGTAGTAGTAGTTGGTGTATTAGTAGTACTAGTTGGGGTAGTAGTTGTAGTAGTAGAAGGAGCTGTAGTAGTTTTGGTAGTAGTTGTCGTAATAGTAGTAATAGTAGTTATTGTTTCTGTAGTAGCAGTAGCGGTGGAAGTTCTACTAGCAGTAATAGTAGTAGTTGGTGCGGTATTAGTAGAAGTTGTAGTAGCAACAGTCGTAGTCTTAGAAGAAGTAGCAGTAGCCGAAGTTGTAGGAGTAGAAGTAGTAGTAGTAGTTTCAGCAGTCGGGGTAGTAGTAGCAATAGTTCTAGCAACAGTAGTTGTAGTTGTTGTCGTAGTAGTAGCAGTACGAGAAGTAGGAGAAGTAGTAGTAGTAGCAGCAGTAGCAGTAGTAGTAGCGGTAGTTGTAGCAGTAGTAGTAGTAGTAGTAGTAGCGGTAGCAGTAGCAGCAGAAGTAATAGCAGTAATAGTAGTACAAGTAGTAGGAGAAGTAGTAGTAGTAGCAGTAGACGTAGTGGCAGCATTAGTAGCAGTCACAGTTGTAGCTGTACTAGTAGCAGAAATAGTGGTAGTAGAAGCAACAGTAGCAGTAGTAGTAGTATTAGTAGTAGTTATAGTAGGAGAAATAGTAGTAGTATTTGTAATCATAGTAGTATTAGTAGTAGTAATAGTAGATGTAGTAGTCATCATAATAGCAGTAGTAGTGGTAGTACTATTAGTAGTAGCTATAGGAGCAATAGTACTGTAGTTGTAGTAGTAGTAGTTATAGTAGTAGTAGTAGTATCAGCAGCAGCAGCAGCAGCAGCAGCAGCAGCAGCAGTAGTAGTAGTAGTAGTAGTAGTTATAATAGTAGTAGTAGTAGTTATAGTCGCAGTAGTAGTCATAGTAGTAGTAGCAGTAGCAGTAGTGGTTGTAGTGGTAGCAGATGTAGTGGCAGTAATAGTAGTAGTATTAGTAATAGTAGTAGTTGTTGTTGTAGCAGCAATAGCAGTTGTAGCCGAAGTATTATTAGTAGTAGTAGTAGTAATAGTAGTAGCAAAAGTAGTAGTCCTAGCGTTAGTAGTTGTAGTAGTAGTTGTAGTAGAAGAAATATTAGAAGTAGCAGCAACATTAGCAGTAGTAGTAGTGGAAGTAGTAGTATTACTAAGAGTAGAAGTAGTCATAGTACAAGTAGCAGCAGCAATTGTAGTAGTAGCTGTAGTAGTAATTGTAGCAGTAGTAGTAGTTGAGGCAATAATAGTAGTAGTAGTAGTAGTAGTAGTAGTAGCAGTAGTAGTGGTAGCAACAGTAGTAGTAGTAGCAGTAACATCAGTAGTAGTAGTAGCAATAATTTTAGTAGCAGTAGTAGTATTGGTAGGTATAGTCGAAGTGGTAGGAGTAATAGTAGTAGTCGTAGTAGCGGAAGCAGTAGTAGCAGTAGTTACCATATCGATAATCGTCACAGTACTACTAGTAGTAGGAGAAGTAGTAGTAGTAGTAGTAGTTGTAGTAGCAGTACTTGTCGTGCAGGAGTAGAAGTACTAGTAGTAGAACTAGGAGTAGTAGCAGTGGTAGTAGAAGTAGTTCTAGTAATGGTACAAATAGTTGCTATTGAATTAGCAGTAGTACTCATAGTAGCAACAGTAGTAGTAGCAGAAGTAGTAGTAGGAGCAGAAGTTGCAGTTGTAGTACCAAAAGTAGTAGTAATAGGTGAAGTAGTAACAGTAGTTGCAGCAGTACTAGTAGTATTAGTAGTAGTAGTGCATTAGTAGTGGTAGCAGTAGTAGTTGTTGTTGTAGCAGTAGCAGTAGTAGCAATAGCAGTAGTAGCAGAAGTAGTTGTAGTAGTATTAGTAATAGTAGTAGAAGTAAGAGAAGTAGTAGTAGCAGTAGTAGTAGTAGTAGTAGCTGTAGTAGTAGCAGAAGTAATAATAGTAGTAGTAGTAGGGGCGGTAGTGGTTGTAGTAGTAGTCATAGTAGTAGTTGTTGCAATAGTAGTAGCTGCAGTAGTAGTAGCAGAATTAGTAGTAGTAGGGGAAGAAGTAGTAGCAGTAATAGTAGTAGTTGTATTCGTCTTAATAGTAGTAGCAGTAGTAGTACTAGCCGTAGTAGTGGTTGTAGTAGTAGCAGTAGCAGTAGTAGTCCCGATAGTAGTAGTTGTAGTTGCAAAAGTAGTAGTAGTAGTACAAGAAATAGAAGTAGTAGTAGTAATTGTTGTAGTTGTTGTTTTTGTTGTTGTTGTTGTAGTAGTAGTAGTAGTAGTAGTAGTAGTAGTAGTAGTACTATTAGTTGTAGTAATAGTAGAAGTAGTAGATGTAGTAGTTGTTGTTGTCACAGAAATATTGGCTGAGGTAGTAGTAGTTGTTGTACTTGTAGTTGTGGTAGTCGTAGCAGTCATAGCAGCAGGAGTAATAGTAGTAGCAGCAGCAGTAGTAGTTATAGCAATAGAAGTAGCCGCAGAAGATGTAGAAGTGGTAGTTATTGTAGTTGTAGTAGGAGTATCTGTAGTAGCCGTAGTGGTTGTTGTAGAAATGGTAGTAGGAGTAGTAATAGTAGGAATAGGTGAAGTAGTAGTATAAGTTATAGCACTAGGTGTACTAGTAGTAGCAGTATCTGAAGAAATTATAGTCATAGTAGTAGTAGTTGTTGTTGTTGTAGTAGTAGGTGGAGTGGTCATTATTATTGTTGCTATTGTTGTTGTAGTAGTAGTATTAGTAATTTTAGTAGTAGAAGTAGGAGTAGTAGTAGTAGAAGTAGTAGTAGAATTAGTAGTAGAAGTAGTAGTTGCAGTAGTAGCAGTAGTAGCAGAAGAAGTAGTAGCTATAGTAGCACAAGTAGTAGTTGTAGTAGTTGTTGTTGGTGTAATTGTAGCGGTCGTAGCAGCCTTAGTAGAAGTATAAGAAGTAGCAGTAGTAGTTATAGTAGCAGTTGTAGAAGTATAAGTAGTAATAGCAACTGGGGTAGCCACAATATTAGTAGTAGTAGTGGTAGTAGTAGCAGGAGTAGTAGTTGTAGTAGAAATAATAGTTGTTGTAGTAGTCGTAGTTGTAGTAGTAGCCGCAGCAGTAACAGTAGTAGCCGTAGAAGCAGTAGTAGTAGTGGCAGTAGTAGCAATAGTAATAGAAGTAGCAGTAGTAGCAACAGTAGGATTAGTAGAAGTAGTAATGGTAGTAGCAGTAGAAGTATTGGCAGTTGTTGTTGTAGTAGTAGTAGCAATAGCCATAGTACTTGTTGTAGCAATAGTAGTAGTAGTAGTAGTAGTAGTAGTAGTAGTAGCAGCAGAAGCCGCAGTAGTAGTAGTAGTATTAACAACCATAGTAGCAATAGTAGTAGTTGTAGTAGTAGTATTAATAGCCGTAGTAGCAATAGTAGTAGTAGCACTAGTTGTAGTGGAGGTTGTAGTTATAGTAGTAGTAGTAGTAGTAGTTGTGGTAGTAGTAGCAGGCAATAGTAGTGGTAGTAGTAGTTATAGTAGTTGTAGGAGTAGTAGGTGGAGTAGTAGTGGCAGAAACAGAAGTAGGCTTAGTTATTATAGTTGTAGAAGAAGTAGCAGTAGTAGTAGCACTAGCAGCAGCAGTAGTAGTAGGAGTATAAGTAGTAGTAGCAGTAGTAGCAATAGTAGTAGTAGTAGTATTAGTAGTAGTAGAAGAAGAAGAAGAAGTAGCTGTAGTACTCATAGAAGTTGTAGTAGTTGTAGGAGTAGAAGTGCTAGTAGTAGTAGTAGTACTAGTAGTAGTAGTAGGAGGAGGAGGAGGAGGAGGAGGAGGAGTAGGAGGAGGATGAGTAGTTGTAGTAATAGTAGTAGTAGCAGTAGTAGTTGCC